>BQKN01063238.1:0-48471 GCA_022839385.1 Asparagus kiusianus
TGGTTTCACCTTGGACTGCAGCCTTGTGTGAACCCAGGGGCGCCACATTTACTGAATATATTCTATATTTAAAGATGACATGAATTGCTCGTTAAACAATATCATTTTTTCTCCTAAATCCTATATGGTTAAGGTGATAAGGCAATATTTTGGTCCTTAGTCAATAAGGTTGAGATAATTCAAGTCTTATTATTGCTCAATATTCACTTTGACATATCTGATTTTGTCCAATAAACTAGTATAAGTCTTTTCACTATTTGTTTCATACACTTTAAATTGATATATAATCTTTTGTGTGTGCTTTTTGACATGTTTTCTCTTGTATTTATGTGTTTTATCATCAAATTTTGATCTCTTATGATATTCTTCTACAAATATTTATGTGGACCAGTGACCAATGTGCTTTTTTGTACCATACATCTTTTAGATGATTTTTATTTGAATTTCTCTCATTTGCAATGGTGTATTTTTTTTTTTTTGCTTTTGCTAATAAAAAGAGGGGAAATTTTATGTGAAATTTTAAATATTGATGATCTTTGCATGAGTGGAGATTTTCTCTAAGTGAATTTATATATTGGTTTTTTGATACTTTTTGCAACACGCGATGCATTATTTTTGGGTGAGTATTTACAATGCATGTGCTTGATTATACTTTTCATGAATACATGAATGTAGGGAGAACATTGAATATCTTTTTCTTTTGTATGAGAGTGTATTGTGCTTATTATTGCTATTTATATATTTCAAATATGCGTATATTTTAGTATTTTAAACTTCAAGTTTGTTATTATCAAAAGAGGAAGATTGTTAGGAAGAAGATTGTGTAACAACTCTTGTTTGAGTAATAACAAGCTATTATTTGGTACTAATATGTGTTTGAGATCATATAGTACAGGTAAATGCAAGTATAAGAAGTATACAAGCTGAAACAACACAAAAATCAGCTCAAATGCTAATTTTAGCCTCCTTACTATCGATAATTAGAAGTAACTCATTGATGGTAGGATGAGCTCATTGATGGTCAATTATACACATCGATGATATTTTCTCTAAAAACTTTCATACTATTGATGCCTCAACCATCAAGGGGGCCTCGACCCCATCGATGGTTGAGAGACACCATTGATGGTAAAGTCGGTTGTTTGCAGATTTTCTGAACTAATCGCAGCCATACATTATTTGTAATATCACCAATTCTACCGTATTAAGAATATCTCTTTCCTAACTTACTGGGGGCATTATATCATTGAAAGAGGGAGGGGGGATTCTAGTGTTTTGAATGTGAAGATATTTCATTGAAGGATTTGATCCCTGAAACCTCGACAAACTCTCACTTATCACGTACAACATCTCTAGATCATTTTCCAGAGGAGAGTTACCATTGAATTCATCATCTGCATTGTTCTTCATCGTGCTACGCTTAGATTCATCAAAGGATGATTTGTTGCTGTAAGATCTTTCTAATTTCTGAGCTTTAATTGTGGTTGTTTAGCTTTGTTTTGGACTTATTTTTATAGCACATTGAAGGTGGTTGGAATTGAGGGTTGGAACTAGTTAGGGCTAGGTGTTACTCATTGTGGAGATTAGGTTAGATGACTAGTTTCGAGTAGATTTTAGGATGCAGCCTTGTAAGACTACTGAATCGGGTTTATGATTCAGGAGAACTCTTTGCATAGTGAGGAAGCCTCAATGCGAGGAGGAAGAGTGGACGTATAATTATTATCTGAACCACTATAAAATCTTGTGTGTTTCTAGTTAGTTGCTATTTGCGTTTGATTATCGTTGATCACTTTTATTTTATCTACTCTGCTGCATATTCTATATCATTAGTGAAGAACGGTAGCAATCGTATTCACCCTCACCCCTCCCCCCTACCCCCATCCAAGGCTTACATCTTAGATCCAACAACCTAGTTATTTAATCAGCTCAGGTTAAAGAATGGAAGAAGATCACTTTCTAGAACAATAGGAGGACAAGATTCTTAGCTGTATCAATGAGAAAATCTCCACCTAAAGATACACTCAAGTAATACAAAATACAAAAGTTTGTAACATAGGAAAACTCAGACTTAAAATGTTAAATTGACAAAATTACCTTTATGCATGACACAACATTCAAATTAACTAATTAATCGAAAAAGAAGTCTCTGATCTCTCTCCTCTCCACTGAAATGAAATCTCATCCGTTTTAGTAGGGAGCTATTAGGTAAGGAGTGACCCACGAACCAAAAGAAATGGTGTCCTACCAAGAAAAATAATGGCACCTCCAATGCTTTTGGTTTCTATTATGACCAGTATGATCTACTTTTGAGAAAATTTTCATTTTGGGTATTCCTATAAGGGTTAATTGTAAAGAGACCCTTTACAGTGTCACCAAATTATCTAATCCCTTGTAATTCTATTTTTGCAAATAGATCCTTGTAATACCTATCGGGTGCGAATACACCCCTTAGTGAACTTTTTCGACTCTTTTAAACTTAAAAATAAAAATTAGCAATTGAGGATCTATCCTCACAATATATCTCCTCAAACCTTTTTAATGGATTTAAGAATAATAAAAATAGGTTCACTCAGAGGTAGCAAAAATAGAACTATAAGGGGTCTATTCGCAACTAAGCGATAGTGCAAGGGTTTGTTCACAGTTAACCCTTCTTATAATTATGACTACCTTACTAATCCTTATTTGACCAATTTTACCAAGTACAAAACCCCTAAGTTCTTGGTTCGCATGCTTCCATTGGGCTTCAAGACAATGAAGACATCTTTGTTTTATCCTCACCAACTCTTCAACTCAATCAAGCAAAAAGGAGAAGAAAAAGAAATGACATTTTGTTAATTATTCTCTACTTTTTATTTGCTAGGCCAAAAGGTGATCTCATCCAATAATGCAGGAAGCATCTTGTGGCTGATTGAGCACAAATTTAGCAGCAATTTTTTGCTATGTTTCGTCCATTATACCTGTCATTCATAAAGTTCATCTGTGATTTCTAAATGAAATCATGAGTTTGACACACATGAATCAGCATTATTATTCACTAGAAAATTCATATCTTATCAAGTACTAGCGGTTTCGAGGAGAAAAAGCCTTTATTTCGCATATTAGGTCTCAGTCTGTTACAAAATTTATTATTAGTTTTAGATAAGGAAAAGCAATATCAGAGAATAATTTTATAATACTTAACTTGATTCATGAAATAATTTTATCAAATAAGAGGATTGCTGGGCAGAACAATGTAGATGCTTATCGATTATCTTTGAACACAAGTATCGACTACCGGCAGTACCAGATGCTGCATGAAATGGTACATATTTCATGAAATGGTGGGGATAAATCAAATAACTACAAATTACCTAAGCTATCTTCATGCCATTAAATCATGCAATCGTAGACATTACATTTATGAACCAGAAAATTTTACCTAAAACATATATAGACTTGTTTCCGTCACCTTTCCTTCAATACATCGAAACAAGGAAAAGAAATTAGTACGTTGCATACATTATCTCCCTACCAAAAGAGAAGAAAGAACGTTCATTTTTCAAGTTTAAAGATAGTGTTATTATTACTATTATTATTCTGGAAACGACTGAAAATCAAGCCCAACCCAGAAGCTTTACCTGTTAGGTAATAATCACGGCTTTTTATTAAGTTCATTAGCTTGAAATTTTTAACACGATATACACACTCCACATACGAATCAATTGTGTATTTGAATACACAAAGGCAATGCCAATAATGAAATTGATGTAACCAGTGAGGTCTATGTTGAAGATTAACCCCAGCCCATTACAAAACCCAATCTATTTTTTTATTTCAGCCCATATAAAATAAAAGTCCAATCCATTTCATCTAAGCCCACAATGGAAGCTTCTCAACGAATGTGAAAAAAAGATATTTTTAAGAGAAGATTGTAGAATGATGTAGAAAGAAGATCTTTTAGGAGAAGTGTGTAGAATGTTGTAATAATGTGTGGTTAGGATTATTTCTTAATTTTATATTTATGTGGTGTAGATTGCATGGTGAGGACTATAAATACCATCCATTGCATTTGGGTTATGCATCCTCCAGAAAAAATTAAGTCTTTGTATTCTTAGTTCGAGTGTGGTGTCTTGAGTGTTAGTTGTGAGCTTTCCTTTGAGTGTTTGTATTTCTCTTCAAATTATGAGTGGTATTTGAAAAGTGTTGTAGTGTCATTTATTGTGAAGTGATTTGTTTACTTGTTTGGGTCCAATATTAGTAAGTTTAGAGTTGTGTACTCTAAATTTTTGCTCAACGATATATATGTCAGACATTCATATAGTTCATATCAGGTATGCCTTGCACATTGTTGATGAGTATATCATGAGAAATACATGACAACACCCAGGTCCCATTCAGTAACTTTGGTATATAACTAGCTCTTGGTATTGGAATAAGTACATTTGGTTGTTCCCAACTTCCCATTCCATAATGGAGATAGCTTATAGAATTCCAGGATAAAAGTACAGTAAAGAAATGTAGCTTTAGAAAATGTTGGAGCTAAAGGCAGCTACATTATGAGCCAATTTCTCACAAAATGACCTAGGGCTTGATTCAAAACCAAAGCATTCAGTGAAGTTGTAATCTATATGAAACTGCACATCCAGTCACATTTTAACTATTAACCAATTGGAATGGTATATAACTAGCTCATGTATATACTCCTCGACAGGGCCGGAGCCATAAGTTTTATCTTGCAAGGGCAAGAATACTGTTGGAATGAGGTGTGGATACCAACCTCCGCAGGTGACGTCGATGGCGAGCTCGAGGTCTGACGAGGGTGACGCCAGCAGGCGAAGTCTGTTAGCCCTTATGTTTTGATGATGTTTTACAACCACCATTATCGGTACTAATGGCTTATTAAGTGAAAATGTAGTAAATCCATTTAAAAGCTCGTTAGTACCAGTAATGGAGGATTGGATGGAATATGCGCTTCAACGATGATATCTAAAGGAGGAGGAGGCCAAGTGATGAAGCAACGTTATTTCAAGAACAACTAAGTCATATAAAAGCTTCATCCGATTCAAGCAATATCAAAGCTCAAATATTGGTTTCAATATGAGGATATTAGCTATCTTTTATGTTTCTCTCTAGTGCTAGGCAAAGAGTTACTGTGTTTACTTGAAGCTATTGGGACTCACACACACGTTTTCTTATTTAAGCTTTTAAGCCGTTTTCACAAAACCCTATTTTTCACAAATATGAGGACCTATCTGCAAAATTCTTTTTCCAAACAGTTTGTTTTTAGTATTAAAAACTTTTTACAAAGTTTTATAATTTTCAGAGGTCAAACAAATATTTTACAAATATTTTAGTCAAGTCATAAAAACCAGTTTCAGCATATATCAGAAAGCGGTCGACCGGTCCGGTCGACCGCACAGATGATCTTTCCTTACTGTTGTCCAGAGCGGTCGTCGGTCGACCGGTGCGGTCGACCGAAATCTCGATTTTTTCGTCGGTCGACCGCGCCGGTCGGCCGATAATGTTTCTGCTCGTTTTCTAAGTTTTCTTAAGTGTTTACAGTCGACCGAATTTTTGGTCGGTCGACCGAAGTGTTTTTCCGATCGACCGAAAGTTCCTTTCGGTCAACCGATTTCCTCTTTTGTCAGCTGCGACTTTTTAAAAGGTCGTTTGCCTGTAACCTGGATTACTGTGCTTACACTTAATAGTGTTTGGCACAGTCTGAGGTCAGGTTCTGATAAAGGAGATTATTTACTAATCTGGGAAGATTGGGTTTCTGTTTTTAATTGATTAATCTCTTCTATAAAAACCCCATTCTTCTTCTTCTTCAGATAGCCCTAACGTTTGCAAAAACCAGAGAGCTCTGTTTTTCCTGAGAAAATTTTCAAATCTGTTTTTCTCTGTGTTTTTGTGTGTGATTCACTTCCCAGCTTCAGTAACCTTTCTCTTTGTCATAGGGGCTGTGTAAAGAGAGAGTCTTGCATCTTTTCTTCTGCTGTGAGGGTGAGATCTTGTGTAAGATCTACTGTGAGGGTGTGATCTGTTGAGATCAAACTGTGTAGTGAGAGAGATTGTGTGGGATCGCTGTGTAGACGAAGTTCCGGCTTCCAAACCGGGTGTGTAGTGGATTTCTCCTCGAGAGTGGGGAGCGGGGACGTAGGTCAGAGGACCGAACCTCGTTAACACATCGCGCGTCAAGGATAACGATTCCTAACCCTCTCTTATTTACTTTGTTTGCATCAGTTTACTGTGGATTGCTTGTCTTATATTTTTATTGCATAATTAGAGCCTCTTGACCCTAATCACCCCCCTCTAGGGTCCAACTAAGTCGAAGTTCGAGTGAGCTCGAGGAGCTTGGCAGACGAGGTCGAAGAACCGTCGATCTTCGAGCAAGTGAGCTTCGAGCGGGCGATGTTCGAGCAGACGAGGTTCGAGTTCAAACCTACGAGCGAACGAGGCTCGAGCAGACGAACTTCGGAGGATGAGGTTCGAGCACGAGTGGTCAAGGGTCGAGCTTCGGAGGTGAGTTGCGTGTGGGCCGGCGCCGACAGCCTGTCGCCAGTGTAACCCTAGGGTTTCCCTATAAAAGGGAAACCCAGAGCTTGGGTGAGTATGCTCTTCCTCTCGTTTTTCCAGCGGCGGCGGACCAAAAGAAAATCACAGCAGCTATTTTTCTCCTCTCCCCTTGTGAATTTGTTCCAGCTCTCAAGATTGAAGGGGAATTAAAAAAGGGGATTTTTCTCAAGAGCATTAAATGAGGATTATTCCCTTTGAACTATTAACACTGTAGCTATAGTGTTTGTATTGAGAGATCTCAGTTTGGGATCTACTCTGAGATTTGTAATTTCTTGTTAATTAATAAGAAATTAATTGTGTGGCTCCCGAGGACGTAGGCAGTTATCGAACCTCGTTAAATCTTAGTGTACTTTCCTCTATACCGCGTTTTTGCTGCCAACAACTGGTATCAGAGCGTGAAACGATATAGAGAAGGTCAGATTCAAGTGTGAGCCATGATCGCAGATGAAGGAAAAATAAGACTTGAGAAGTTTGATGGAACATATTTCGAATTCTGGAAAATACATAGAGGATTATCTGTATCAGAAAAATCTGTATCAACCACTATCGGGGAAGAAGCCGAATTCGATGAAGGAAGATGAGTAGATCCTTCTAGACAGACAAGCCCTCGGTGTTATCAGATTGACGTTGACCCGTAATGTTGTGTTCAACATAGCAAAGGAGAAGACCACGGCGGATCTTATGGAAACTCTCTCAAATATATATGAGAAGCCATCAGCCACGAACAAAGTTCATTTGATGCGGCGGTTATTCAATCTGAGAATGACAGAAGGCGTGTCAGTATCATAACACCTCAATGAACTCAACACGATCATAACCCAATTGAGTTCAGGTCAAATTGAGTTTGATGAGGAAGTTCGGGCGTTGATACTTTTGTCTTCCTTACGAGAGAGTTAGAACGCTACAGTCACAGCTGTTAGTAACTCGTCGGGAAGCAGCAAGTTGAAGTTGGGTCCCTCACGTTCGTGATCTGGTTCTCAGTGAGGAGGTCCGACAGAAAGAGTCGGGTGAAGCTACAACCTCTTCAGTATTGCATACAGAGTTAAGAGGTAGAAATTCAACCAGAGGGAACAGACGAGGTAAATCAAACTACAGAGGTAGATCAAAGGACAGGAGGTCCAAGTCAAGGAATCCAAGCAACAGCTCGAAGGCTATCGAGTGTTGGAATTATGGAAAGACCGGGTATTACAAGAATCAGTGTAAGAGTGCACAGAAGGAGAAGGAGGCAAAGGCAGAGGTGAATGTCACTTCCACCTCAGGAGGAGACGATGCATTGATATGCTCTTTGGAGAGCAAGGAGGAATCTTGGGTGTTAGATTCAGGAGCGTTGTTCCATGCCACTTCTCAGAAAGAATTCTTTGAGAAGTATGTTCCCGAAAAACTTGGATACGTATACCTTGGTGAAGATCAACCGTGTGCTATTATGGACAAAGGTGTAGTAAAAATTAAGTTGAACGGGTCAGTACGGGAGCTGAAGGATGTCTGGCATATTTCCGACCTAAGAAAGAACTTAATATCTGTAGGCCAGTTGGCTAGCGAAGGATATATTACGACCTTCCATGGAGATGATTGGAAGATCTCAAAGGGCGTAATGATGATTGCTCGAGATAAGAAGAATGGTACCCTGTATATGACAGCATGTACACATTGTTTGATCTCAGTTGCAGCAGGCAATGAGACTTCAAAACTGTGGCACCAGAGACTCGGTCATATGAGTGAGAAGGGGATAAAAATCATGCACATAAAGGGAAAACTCCCAGGTCTAGAATCAGTTGATCTAGATATGTGTGAAGAATGCATACTTGGAAAGCAGAAGAGAGTAGCTTTCAGACAAGTGGCAGAACCCCCAGGAAAGAGAAGCTAGAGCTCGTTCACTCAGATGTTTGGGAACCAACCACCACCGTGTCCATTGGTGAAAAACACTACTTCGTGACTTTTATCGATGATCACTCTCGGAAAGTGTGGGTCTACTTTCTGAATCATAAGTCAGAAGAGTTTGAAGCTTTCAGGAGATGGAAAGCTATGGTGGAGAATGAAACCGGTCTGAGAATAAAGAAGCTTAGGAGCGACAATGGCGGTGAGTATGAAGACACCAGATTCAGAAAGTTTTGCTATAAGCACGGGATCAGAATAGAGAGAACCGTACCCGGCATGCCTCAACAAAATGGTATAGCTGAGCGGATGAACCGAATATTGACAGAGAGGGCCAGAAGCATTCGGGTACAGTCAGGCCTACCGAAGCAGTTCTGGGTAGAAGCAGTAAATACAACAGCTTACTTGATCAACCGAGGTCCATCGGTTCTATTGAAGCACAAAATACCAGAAGAGGTATGGTGCGGAAGGGAGGTAAAACTCTCACATCTCAAAGTTTTCGGTTGTGTAGCTTACGTGCATATTAGTGATCAAGGCAGGAATAAGCTTGAACTCAAGTCAAAGAAATGCACTTTCATCGGCTATGGTAAAGATGAGTTCGGCTACCGCATTTGGGACAACGAAAATAAGAAAGTGATCCGCAGTAGAGATGTGATATTCAACGAGAAGGTGATGTACAAAGATATGCACAAGTCAGATGATTCAGAGAGCGAGTCAATATTTATAGATACATATTATGTCCCGAGTAACCTCTCGGAAGAACCCAATACAGAAGGTCCTTAGCCAAAAGAACTTGTTGGACAAGATGGTGCACAAGAGCCCGACGCACCAGCTCTGATTTTGAGGAGATCTTCACGGCCTCCTGTGCCCAACAGGAGATACATGAACTATCTATTGTTGACAGATGGAGAGGAGCCTGAAAGCTATGATGAAGCTTGTCACAGTGGAGATGCGAGCAAGTGGGAGCTTGCCATGAAAGATGAGATGGAGTCTCTCATCTTAAACCAGACGTGGAAACTAGTTGAGTTGCCCACGAGTAAGAAGGCACTCCATAACAAATGGGTGTACCGGGTGAAAGAGAAGCAGGATGGCTCCAAAAGATATAAGACCCGACTAGTTGTCAAAGGATTCCAGTAGGAGGAAGGAATTGACTACACCGATATTTTTGCTCCCGTGGTGAAGCTAAATACTATCAGGATAGTGATGAGTATTATAGCTATTGAAGATTTTCATCTCGAGCAGTTAGATGTGAAGACGACATTTCTTCACAGAGATCTAGAAGAGGAGATATACATGCACCAGTCAGAAGGCTTTTTAGATGTAAAGAAGAAGAACCTGGTGTACAGACTCAAGAAAATCTTGTATGGCCTGAAACAAGCCCAAAGACAGTGGTACAGGAAGTTTGACGGCTTCATGCACAAGGAAGGTTTCCAGAAGTCCAACTCCAACCACTGTTGCTACTTCAAAAGATATCAGTTCAGTAATATAATCCTACTGCTGTATGTTGATGATATGTTGGTTGCGGGTACAAATATGAAGGATATCAGGAGTTTGAACAGCAGCTGTCAAAGGAGTTTGACATGAAGGATTTGGGTCCAGCAAAGAAGATCATTGGAATACAAATCACAAGAGATAAGAAGAGAGGTCTCTTGCAGTTATCTCAAGCGGAGTACATCAACCGTGTTTTGTAGAGACTCAACATGTGCGACGCCAAGCTAGTGAGCACACCCTTGGCCAGCCATTTTCGCCTATCGAAGGATCAGTCTCCTCAGTCAGAAGAAGAGAAAGAGAGTATAGCTAAGGTCCCTTATGCCTCAGCTATAGGAAGTTTGATGTACGTAATCGTCTGTACGAGACCAGACATTAGCCATGCAGTAGAAGTGGTCAGCCGGTTTATGTCAAATCTAGAAAAAGCTTATTGGGAAGTGGTCAAGTGGATTATGAGGTATCTGCGAGGCACCACACAGAAGTGTTTGCACTTTGGTAAGGAAGATGCGGAAGTACAAGGGTACGTAGATGCAGACTTCGGCGGTGAAGTCGATCACCGAAGAAGCACCACTGGTTATGTATTCACTATCGGAACTATAGCTGTTAGTTGGATATCATAGATACAGAAGATTGTCACTCTATCCACTACAGAAGCTGAGTATGTTATAGTGACTGAAGCCAGTAAAGAGATGATATGGCTTTAGGGTTTGTTAACAGAGATGGGATTCAAACAGAAGAGGAATGTCTTGCACACCGATAGCCAGAGTGTGATTCACTTGGCTAAGAATTCTGCATTTTATTCTAGAATGAAGCATATTAGGCTTCGGTACCACTTCATCAAATCCTTGCTGGAAGATGATTTGCTAAAACTGGAGAAGATTTTAGGAAGTAAGAATACAGCAGATATGTTAACAAAGACGATAACCATTCAGAAACTGGAGTTGTGCGCAACTTTAGTTTTTCTTCATGCATAGGTGATAAGGGCAGAGCCACACAGGAGATGATGCTTGTTGAGATAGCCTGAAGTCGTCGGTTTGGTCTCCAAGTGGGACATTGTTGGAATGAGGTGTGGATACCAACCTCCGCAGGTGGCGTCGATGGCGATCTCGAGGTATGATGAGCGTGACGCTCGTAGGCGAAGTCAAAGTTAGGGTGAGCTTGAGGAGCTTGGCAGACGAGGTCGAAGAATCGTCGAGCTTCGAGCAAGTGAGCTTCGAGCGGGTGATGTTCTAGCAGACGAGGTTCGAGTTCCAACCTACGAGCGAACGAGGCTCGAGTAGACGAACTTCGAAGGACTAGGTTCGAGCACGAGCGGTCGAGGGTCGAGCTTCGGAGGTGAGTTGCGTGTGGGCTGACGACAGCATGTCGCCAGCGTAACCCTAGGGTTTCCCTATAAAAGGGAAACCCGGAGCTCGGGTGAGTATGCTCTTCCTCTCGTTTTGCTAGCGGCGACGGACCAAAAGAAAATCGCAGCAGCGATTTTTTTCCTCTCCCCTTGTGAATTTGTTCCAGCTCTCAAGATTGAAGGGGAATTAAAAAAGGGGTTTTTTTTCTTAAGAGCATTAAATAGGGATTATTCCCTTTGAACTATTAACACTGTAGCTACAGTGTTTGTATTAAGAGATCTCAGTTTGGGATCTGCTCTAAGATTTGTAATTTCTTGTTAATTAATAAGAAATTAATTGTGTGGCTCCCGAGGACGTAGGCAGTTGCCGAACCTCGTTAAATCTTGGTGTACTTTCCTCTATACCGCGTTTTTGCTGTCTTAGGAGTTTTAGCGTAAATTCCCCAACAAATACAAGTTATATAAGTACTTTTTTTAATTTCTTTCATTAAAAAAGCTCTAACTTCGAATCAAATTAACCCATATGCTTCTATTCAAAGATTGAAAATTTTTTATGGCAATTTGAGGATGACAATTAAAATTTGGAGAGCCCCTTTTCCCTTTTTCCCCTTTTTTTAAAAAAGATGGGCCTTTAATTATACATGGGAAACATTTAGTTTGTTTAGCTTAATATTTATAGGGCCTTTTAGTTGTTTAGCTAGGTTATATATACATCATGGGCTTGCAAATTTCGTGTTTTTTGTAAGGAGCTTGCACAAACTCCTTGGCATTCTAACCATTGAACTTTCAAAAGAGAGTATATTTGACGGATCCAAACTCTTCACCCACAAATCTCTCATAAAGTGATAAGAAAGATGTCGAAAGTACAAAAAACGTTGATCATATATGCATTACTCTTATACACGATAAATAAAAACCATCGTGCTTATGTACTTAAAAAGTCAAATAGTTTCCTAATAATTTTGACGGTTATATATAGTATATAGGAAGAGATGTTTGCACTGTGCAGGGCGAAGGAAAGATGCTTACCTGACAAGGACTAAACTTCTTGGCTTTGTCTAAGCAGCATTATGGACACCTGTAAAAATAAATAAATATAAAATAATAATAAAAAGGCCAATGGAAGCATACATGCTTCTATAACACGGTAAAACCTTGACAAATCTAATGGATATAATTCGAGCCACACTTGTGATCTCTGCTGCTTCTTTTTTTTTCCCTCCTTAATCCTTGATTCACCTCTCCATTTAAGAAATAATTTGAAGTTTTGAACCCTTAAAAAGAAGACAGCGAGAACTTCAACTTTCAGGTTTCACGCTGAAATTTGTATTAAATGATCCATCTGCAAACACATATTCATCATGTCACTTTATCTTTTTGTACTTGCATAGATTATGAAATAACAACAAAAAAAATAGAACTGACACATTTAATCATCATGCTACTTATATTTGTGGATTTGCAGAGATCGTGAGATAACGGACAAAGGATGCAAAAATTAAGCTTAACTGGTCTTCTCACGGACCATGTCAACTAGGGCAGAGCATAATTCAGTTTGAACTGAATAAACTAACCGAACCGTTCAATTCGGTTTTTACTTCAATTTCGGTCCGGGTTGGTGTCGTAAGTGGATACCGAACCAACCGATTTCTAAGCAAAGACTAAATTCATTTAAGGGGTTGTTTGGTTGCTTTCCTTCATTTTCCAAAAATAATTTTCCTTCACTTTTTTATGTTTCCTTCACTTTCATGGAAAGTGTTTCTTGTGTTTGTTTCGCCAAAAAATATGGGCTGAAAGTAATTTTTACCACTTTTCTTAGTTTGGTTCAAACTTAAAAAATGAAGAAAACAATTGATGTGTGAATAGATTCCCTCACTTTCTAGTGTTTGGTTCAAATAAAAAAAATGAAAAACCATAACTATGATCACAATGGTATGTTTACCACCCATATAGGATAAATTTATTTTCAATATAAGTTGAGAGGTGAACATATATTCAACCGTCACATAAAAATATTTAAAATTTTGAGAGATTAATTTGTAATTTTTTTTAAAAGTTTTGAGGTAGTGATTTGTAAAATATTTAAATATTTGAGGGGCTAATTTCAAAATATGAACAGTTGAGGGGAAATTTTAAAATATTCCCACATTTGAGGGACTAATTTTAAAATTGAAGACCCTCTTCAACCTATGGCAGCGCCACCCCCAGTTCAACCCCGCCACCATGATCGCCTTCTCCTCCGTTAACTCCCACCACCTCTCCGGCCCCAGCTTCAGCGGCGGCGGGGGCCGACGGTCCTCCTCCTCCTCCTCCGCCACCTACCAAGACTGCGGCAACCAGGCGAAGAAGGACTGTGCCCACCAGCGCTGCAGGACCTACTGCAAGAGCCGCGGCTTCAGCTACCCCACCACCTCTCCGCGCCCCCGCGATGCCTCCGCGGCGACCTCGACGGGCTTCCCGCCGGAGGTGAGCCTGCCCGCGGTCTTTAGGTGCATGAGGGTGAGCCAGGTGGACGAGAGGGGCCAGGAGGAGCTCGCTTATCAAACCTTTCCGTGATTTTGTATGACCACGGTATGGAGAGAACTTTTTCGTCATTTTTCTCTGATTTTGAGGTTACAAACGCGGAAAATTTTCCCCTCAAATTTTCCTACATGGTGCTTTTCTTTTCCGTCACTTTCTTTGCAACTTTCGCGAACCAAACAGCAGATTGTGGAAGAAAACAACAAAAATTTTCTGTGTCAGTTTTCTTATGTCCACTTTCTGCCCTATTTTGACCAACCAAACAGCCCCTAAACATCTCATTCTATTTCCCCAGGGGGCCACCAAAAGCGCTCAGCTTTGAAACCTCTATTCCCCAATAACGACGCATGTTCCCAACTATTTGTGGGCCCACCCAATACACTCATCTATTCCCCACCCACCCAATTATTAAAAGCCATGAGAATAGTGAGAAGGTGTTCGTCTCTATTCCTTCTCGTAGGCATCAAAACTTAAGCTATTTTCATAGCTTTTTTTTTCCTTCTGTAGTTTTTGAATCTTTACTTTCTTTGATCTCCCTTATGTGTTATCTGTGGAGAAGAACTTGAAAAAGCTGATTTGGTGTCATAAGTCGACTCATGCACAGAGGCAAGTCGACTTATGCTAAGTCGACTATAAGTCGACTTATGGTAAGTCGACTTATCAGGTTCTATAAGTCGACTAACGCTCTCTTCTCCAGTTGCTGTTTTTCGCTCTGCCAAGTCGACTTATACAGACTGATAAGTCGACTTATGACGGGTTTTTTGGAAAATCTGGATTCCTATTTGCAGTCTGTTTGGGTTTCTGTTTTGGTATAAATACCAATACGATTTGAGGGTTTTAGAGGAGAGTTTTTTGGGGGTTTTGGAGCACAGAAAAGAGAGATCTTTCTGAGCTATTTGTTAGGGTTATTGGTTGAGAGATTGAGAGATTTGTTGGTGAGATTAGTTGGTTCGTGTGAGCGATTTGTAATCTCAATTTGTACTCTCCTTCTCTATTAGTAAAAACCCACCCCCCTTCTTGCCCCGTGGACGTAGGCATCTCGCCGAACCACGTAAAACTTTGGTGTTTGTGATTGTTTGGTCTTTCTCTCGGTGTTCGTTGGTTTGGTTTCTCAAAGCATCATAGTTGGTTGTTTGTTTGGCTTCCGCGCCGCGCACGACAAGTGGTATCAGAGCTCGGGCTACGCTTGGGCTATTTGGAGGAGTAGATCGCTTTGGAAGTTCGTCTAGGGCTTCGTTTGGTGATAAAGGTGGGGTCTTTTTGGTAAAAATCTCGTCTTTTTCAGTTTGGTTCTATTTCTCGTTTGTTTCCGCATTGGTTTGGTGGTGCTTTGAGGATTATGGCCGAGAAAGAAGGAGTTGTGGGCAGTACTTCCGGCGTGAAGACCGTCCAAAGCTTGAATATCCACTCGATGAAGATTGACGTGGAAAAGTTCAATGGCACAAACAATTTTGGACTTTGGCGATGCGAAGTCATGGATGCGCTCAACGCGCAAAATTTGGAAGATACGTTAGAGTTGGACGGGAAACCGGACAACATTGATGAGAAGGTTTGGAAAAAGATGAATCGAACGGCGTGTGGTGTAATTAGGTCTTGTCTCACTCAAGATCTAAAGTATGATGTGATCAATGAGACTTCTGCAAAGAAGATTTGGGAGATCCTTGAGAGCAAGTATTTGACCAAGAGTGTGGAGAATCGCTTGCATTTGAAGAGGAGGCTTTACCGCTTCCAGTTGAAGAAAGGAACCTCCATTGGTGATCACATGAACCACTACACGAAGCTTCTTGCGGATTTGGCGAATGTAGATGTGGTGATTGAAGATGAGGACAAGGCGTTGTTGTTGTTGAGTTCCTTACCCGACGAGGAATATGAGACCTTCGTTCTTACTCTTATCAATGGAAAGGCATCTCTTTCGTATAGTGAGGTCACCGCTGCACTTGTGAATTATCAGCTTCGAAAGAAGGATAAGGAGACTTCGTTTGAGCCGGTAGCGGGGGCGTTGGTCGCAAGAGCAAAGGGTCCAAACCGTAGTGGGAGGTCGCAGTCTAGAGGGGCACATCTTGGAGTTCGTAAGAATCAGTGTGCCTTTTGTAAAGAGGATGGACATTGGAAAGCCGAATGCCCAAAGTTAGTTGATCGAGCCGGGAAGAATAAGGGAAAAGCTATTCAAGCTTCTGAGGCGAATGTTGTCAAGGCTAGTGGCAACGATTCTGATTCGGATTCTTCGGGCTACTCGTTATCTGCACTGCCGTCAGTTTGTATTGCCAACTCTACAGAGTGGATATTGGATTCTGGTGCTACATACCACATTTGCCCTAGGAGGGATTGGTTCTCCAACTTTCAGGAGTTGGAAAGAGGGGATTTTGTGCTCATGGGGAATGATCACAAATGCTCTATTGGTGGTATCGGTACCGTTCGGATCAGGATGAGTGACGGGGTGATTCGGAAGTTGGTTGGAGTGAGGTTCGTTCCTCAGTTGAAGAAGAACATCATTTCACTTGGAGCTTTAGAGGCAGCAGGCTATAGGGTGACCTTGGCGGATGCACGCTTGGAGGTTACATTTGGGTCCATGATTGTGATGAAGGGCGTCAGAAGAAGAAATTTGTATTATTTGCATGGAAGCACGGTGATTGATAGGGAGATGACGACTTCATCAGATTCGGCTAGACTGTGGCATTGTTTGGCGCTGGGGTATATGATTGGTAATGCCGTGCATTGGTTGTTGAGGAGTGCTATGACCTGCAGATTGAAGTCCTGTGAGCACATTGGGATGAGCGAGACCGTGGTGGAGTTTGGCACTTCTATCCATCGAGCGAGGGGTCTTTTTGGAGGTGTTCAGCCAGGCATTTGGGGGCCTTCCGAGGAGGCATCATTGGGAGGTAATCGTATATTGGTTTCCACAGTTGGTGATTGTTCTAGGCATTATTGGGTCGCGACCAGTTCCCGTTGGTGTAAAGTCCTAGAAGTCAACAACAATTGGAAGAAGTGTATTGGCAGAAAGGTAACTCATTGTTTCAGCTTTGGTAGGGGTCCTTTCTTGCGTTGGTGCCGAGCTCACGGCAATAGGAGACACTTCATTGGTGTGGAGACTTTGGGGCGACGAGATGAGATGACAGTTTTGATGGGTCGTTCCTTTCTGGAGGAGGATCGGCGTTGGTTGTCGAGCATTGGTTCTGGAGCTTCGACATATTTGGGTCATCTTAGTCACAGGTCGCCGACTGCTGCTTTAGGAGTTATTGGATCTGGTGGAGCTGCTTCAGATTTTGGGTCGCGTCGGATGTTTGGATACCCAGCACTTGGTCACATCGTGGATGTGAGATTGGATCCGATTGCGCGTTTGGAGTTCGGAGGCTCAGTTGATTATCGTTTGGGAGCTTCTGATTTTGTTCTGGGCAAGTATGTCACATTGGACTCTCAGCAGGTGGAGAGTGTTGATCAGATCGTTTGGATATCGCAGCAGGTGGAGAGTGATGCTACTCCACGTTGGGTGGAGATTAATCCACATACTCCAGATCATACTGCGTCATTTGGGATTCCAGCTGAGGTGACACAGGTTGGAGATCATTTGATTTCGGATGCAGATGATGGATTGGTTTTGGATTTGGTTGCAGCTGGTGGACATGATTTGGATATGGCCATTGGTTCACCTCATATGGAGGTGTTTGATTTGTCTCAATTTGGGGTCATTAGGAGTACTATCAGTTGCAGATCGTTTGGTGATATTGGAGAAGAGTTGCAGACTTTTCTATTTGTTTGAGGGCCTTTGGAGGCCGTTGGGTGAACTACGTGAAGGCTTGATTCCTTGGGCAAGAGGATACGTAGGCAGTCTTTTTGATGCAGCCGATTTGGTGAGCGACATCGACATTTGGGGTGAGTGTTCGCACTCCCATTTGGGTCTCAGCATGTGAGGCAGTTGTTTGGTTGGTGTCGGCTCAGTTTTGGGAAAACTTCGCCGAGGTGGAGAATTGTGGAGAAGAACTTGAAAAAGCTGATTTGGTGTCATAAGTCGACTCATGCACAGAGGCAAGTCGACTTATGCTAAGTCGACTATAAGTCGACTTATGGTAAGTCGACTTATCAGGTTCTATAAGTCGACTTACGCTCTCTTCTCCAGTTGCTGTTTTTCGCTCTGCCAAGTCGACTTATACAGACTGATAAGTCGACTTATGACGAGTTTTTTGGAAAATCTGGATTCCTATTTGCAGTCTGTTTGGGTTTCTGTTTTGGTATAAATACCAATACGATTTGAGGGTTTTAGAGGAGAGTTTTTTGGGGGTTTTGGAGCACAGAAAAGAGAGATCTTTCTGAGCTATTTGTTAGGGTTATTGGTTGAGAGATTGAGAGATTTGTTGGTGAGATTAGTTGGTTCGTGTGAGCGATTTGTAATCTCAATTTGTACTCTCCTTCTCTATTAGTGAAAACCCACCCCCCTTCTTGCCCCGTGGACGTAGGCATCTCGCCGAACCACGTAAAACTTTGGTGTTTGTGATTGTTTGGTCTTTCTCTCGGTGTTCGTTGGTTTGGTTTCTCAAAGCATCATAGTTGGTTGTTTGTTTGGCTTCCGCGCCGCGCACGACATTATCTCCTTGTATTTACCATGTAAAACCGAATTCGCGGACAGAAACGACTGTTCGCTCACCCCAAATTGTCAACTGTACCTCTAGAGCATTATGTGCACTCCTTTTTCCTTATGAATAATGACCATGAAATTTGAATTTACTTGACATAATGTGCGAGTAATAGGGAGAGGACCAGAGTATTAAATTATCACCCTCTACAGCTGCCATCTTCGCGGCGCTCTGTTCAGCTTCTTTCGTTGTTGATTTTTGGCTACCATGGCAGTAAAGGTTGGCATATATATGATCTGGTCCAGCTCTCTTCACCTTGCATTCTGGATGTGGAATTCGCTTTTTTTCACAAAATTCGTGGATTTTCTTTTTGAACGAGACCTTCCCATGTGTCTTACGAATGCTCTCCATTTTTCTGACACAAAAAATAAAGACTTTTGTTAGTTGCTTTCCAAGCCCGTTCATTAGTCTTGTTGATAAAAGTTTATAAAGTTCTTAACATTATCCCTTATATTGTTTAAGGTGATGAGGACATCACGAGCAGATTCGGACGTATCTACCGGCGTATAAACGCCCTCTAGTGGACAGCATGTCTATGTGGTTTTGAACTAATTGATGACAGATTCGGCAACTAGGGTTGATTGAGCAGTCATCCTATTTTGTTTAGATTTGAAATTTGAATTATGGTTCAGATTTAGTAGTTGATTCAGTTTTAGCAGTTTAGATTTGAAATTTGAATTATGGTTCAAATTTAGTAGTTGATTTAGTTTTAGCATCTGAGTGATTTTAGGGATCTCCAAATTTGTATTGTTCTTTTTACGCACTACTGTAATAAAAAAAAAAGATGATGAAGATTTGAATAAAAAAAAATTTACCTGAATTGTTGAGAGTGTGTGAAACCTCGCGGCCTAGTGGTGGGAAACCCTAGCCCGCCGCATCCCCTTCCCTCTTCCTCCTCCACCTCTGAACAGTCCTGTCGCCGTCATCAGCCACACCGAAGAACACTGCCACGCCCTCCCGAAATCTCCTCAACCAGATCTGTGTCGTCTACCAGATAGTCGACAACCGCCAGAGTTCGCTGGAGCTCCAAAGCCATCAGACCCTCATTATCACTGCTCGAGTTCGTCGGAACTCCCGAAGCCGACCCTGCCTCTATCTGACTTACATCTCCTTTGAGTCAGATTCCCTCCTTCGATCTCCACCTTTGTATTTGATCCACTGTTGCCATCATCTTTCATCGCCAATCGATCGGACCGCAACCGCCATTCTTCATTCTCGAACAGTCGCTTCATCCTCTCTTTTCCTCAGATCGAAGACAGCGCAGAGGAGGTAATTCGGAACTGATCTGTTTTGATCAGACCCGACCTGGTTCAGTTGGATCTGATTTTTAGCTCAAATCCAACCCTCAATGGTAATAGATCTGTTAATGCTTCATACTTGATTCAAAGCCTGTTTCAGACTTGTTTGGAGCCCAATTCGAGCTCGATTCGAACCCTAACTCCGTGGCCCACTAGTGCATGGCCAATCCTGCAGCCGAAGATGCCCAATTCGTGTACGACCCACAGTCTGGTGTGATAGATCTATAACTCTCTCATTGGTTCGACTACCAGCCCTTCGACACCCCAGCAGAGTACATTGATCGCGTGACTCCTCAGATCGCTGATAGCGTGAAGAGCCATCTAGGGATCAGTTCGTAGCACCGGCGCTTCAACCGAAACGCACCACTTCACCCCAACTACATAGCTCTTGAAGGAGATCTCCCTCCCCTCATATTTGGTGTCATCGTACCACCTCCAGAGGTCCCTCACGTCGAGCCTGTTTAGCCCGACGAAGGTATCACTTTCTCTCAACCCGGTACTTTAGGAACTGCCATCGTACGCATGTTATTATCAATTATAATATCAACTGCCGTTGTGTTGTGTTATGCTTGATTAGTAAGAGAGTGACTCTATTTGCATCGTATATCTGCTGAATTAAATATTACAAATCGAACTTTTATTACAAGAACAAATTATTACATTTCTTTTCTGAATAATTTACAAGGCTGTAAACTTAGTACATTGCAATTTTGCTTAAAATCATCTAGAGCCCACTTTCTTCTTGAGGTTCCTGCCTAGATCGATCGCTGATTTGGTAAAGCATTGCCGTCGCTGTTCTTCATACCTGCATGCACATTGTTTCACATTATTTTTGGTATCAGAGCATAGTTCTAGGTTAGGAAATTTTTTTATTTATTTCTAGATTAGTTTAATTGAATCTTTTTTTGTTATTATAAAAAAACTACCATTCATCTCATTTAGTTGTTAGTGCATGCCCACTCGCACAAGTCTACCTTATCGATTAGGAGAGTCTAGTGAATCGTCTAGTGAGTCCAGCATGTCAGGCAGTACAGATCCCATATTCCTTAAGAGATTCGATAAGCTAGCTGGACAACTAGGTGCCGTAGCCTAGGAGTGTAGAGCTACCCGTGAGGCCTTGATAGACTTCCAAAATGTAACCAACGAGAGGCTCGCTAGGCTTAAAGAAGCGCGTGTTGCAACTTCGCCGCTACAAGGTCAATGGAATGGTCATGGGCACATCGTTCATCGAACCCCACCTCAACCTGTTCCTGATCCAGGTGCTCAATACCTAAGGAGCATTAAGGTTGAAGCACCAACCTTTGATGGTAAGGTCGACCCACAAGCTTTCTTAGACTGACTGAAGAACATGGATCGCTACTTGGACTGGTACGCCCTGACGAAACCGCGAAAAGTCAAGTTTGTAGCAATGAAGCTTACCATACAAGCCTGCCAATATTGGTCCAACCTCAAAATGTTAAGGCATATTAGAGGTGAGTTACTAATTTTAACTTGGTGAGAAATGGTCGACGAGCTAAAAAGGAAATACCTCCAGCCATCGTTCTATCAGAGATTGCTAGACAAGTGGCATCAACTTACTCGGGTAATCAAATCTGTAAAAGAGTGCGTTGCTAAATTTGATGAATTGTTTACTCGATGCAGCATCCTTGAGAAAGATGCACCAATGAAAGTCTTATCAAAGTTTAGAGCTGAATTGAGAAGTGACCTCTAGACAGAACTCTTTTCTAGAGGAGTAGACACCCTTGAGAGAGCCTACGTCTTAGTTCAAGATTTGGATGAGGTTAAATCCCACTAATCTCATAGGAGTCAAGATTTTCAAACTCATTCCTCCCTATCCTCCCGTGCCACTAAGATTAGCCCTCACGTCAAGTGCTACAAATGTCAAGTGTATGGATATGTTTTTGTGAACTATCTGACCCATCACAATGTTTCCATCATCGATGGCCAATATGAATATGAACCTGAACTTGATGAGGATGAATTTTTGCATCAAGTTGACGATGATACTGATGATTTTGAGGATTATATAGATGATATTGTCCTAGGTTGTCTTAGGTAGATTGAGATCCCTACCATATCCGTTTTTAGATGTGCCATCTCCTAACCTAAGGCTGCTAATGATTGGAGACGTGCTTCCATCTTCCACACGTTCACAAAGATTAGCGATAAGAATTACAAAGTGATCGTGGATAGTGGTGTAGGCGTCAAAAATTTCCTATAGGTCCTAAACAAAACTTAAGACGAAGAGAAGACAAAGAATATCATCATCTAAATCAGAAGAGGTCATCCGATGTAAAAAGAAGCAAATAAATGCACAAAACGACAAAACAATGGAACTCGAAGCAGTCTCACAATTAGTGAGACAGCATACACTCTCTCTACTTCCGAGACAATGTAATGTGTCTCGGAATCCGAGACAATGTAATGTGTCTCGGAATCCGAGACAACATGAGCTATCTCGGAAATGGTGAGGTAGCGCGATGGCTTTTTTGACGGTTTTCTCGAGTTTCATGCGACCCATGTGACTCCATAACTGCTAGGGAACATCTATAAACACAGAGAGTTCATTACAAATTAAAAATACGCTCAAAATCCCTGAGAATCATGACATTTAACAGAATTGACGTTGGTAACAAAACTTCCTAGAACAATCCCTTCATCTGAGACAATAAACACTGTCTCGGAAATGGGAGTTGTCGGGTGAGATTTGTTTCACATTCTTATCTTCAGAAACGGCTTACAAAAGGTTATAAATACTTCCCCTACACCCATATGCATGAAGGTGGACCTAATTGACGACAGAGACTTGAGCTTTTAGCGAATTCTAAGAGCAAGAGAGAGAGTCACGATCTATTTTCGAGTGATCTCAAAAGCCTTTGGCGTTTCCTTGATTTCAAACATTAATTTGATATCAGTAAGAGTATTTATCTTACTTTACTAAGATATTTACTTTTGTTCTTATTTCTAAAAAAATTAACATAACGTCTTCTTCACGATCAACCCGAATCGTTAAATCGGTGGTCCACGAATCAAAGCGTCCCCGTCACAGACAAAGATCCCACGCAAGCAGCGACTAATAAATAGTTTCTACGTGTGTTTCTAGGGAGTACCCCGTTTTGTTTGAAAGTACCCTAATACCGCTAGGAAGGAACCCTAGAGGGGGGTGAATAGGGTTTATGCTAATCTAATCCGATTTATGCTAAATTAAAAACTAATTAATAAATATATCCTAGCACAAGAGATATGAATAATATATGTGCAAGGATATATAAATGACACAAGGGTGAACAATATAGTGGATGAAATAAACTAGATGCAATAGGCGATATATGCAATGAGCACAAGTATAAATGAACGCCAATGCAACTCAAACACAAGCAAATGATCACGGAGTTCGGACCTTCCGTCCTACGTCTCCGCTCCCCACTCCCGGGGAGAAATCCACTATCACACCGGGTTTTCAACGATCACCCGAAAACGCTTACACCACATAATATCGGTTTCAACGCTCACCGATCAACGTCTACAATCTCACAATGTAACTACACTAACTACCACCTCAAGTGTTGGTCTCTAGCCCGTGTCTCCCTCAAGTGCTCGGAATTATCACCTCTCTCTAGGCTACCGACGCCACTACTCTTAGGACAACCCCGTCTCTCACCACACACTCCTATTGGTGTACTAGTGTAATACAAGTGATCTCACAATGAAAGCTCAATACAAATAAATTGTTCTCTACAATGGATGAGAACACAATATAGGCTCACTCTCAATGTCACACAATCCCACAACCCAAAATATACTAAGTATGAAAATACAATAAGCTCAATGGTTGTGTGTGTACAAAGAGATAAATAAAATCAACTAAACTCAATATAAAACTAGCATATGAAAATTAAGATCAAACATATAAAATAGCTAGATTCAGTTTAGGAAAACTTCTCTATATGATAACAAGAGATGGAGGGAGAAGAGTGAATGCTCAAACACCAAAGGATGATCTCCTCAAGCTCTTGTGGAATTGATTTCCAAAACCGAAAACACTCAATTGCTTAAAAGCTTATAAACACACTTAAACAAAACTTAATCAAACTTTAAACCCTTGTTAAACTTTCTTAAAACATTCTCTTCATTAAATAGAACTGCGGATATGTGGGGGTATTTATAGGAACCCCAAAGCCAAGAGAAAACAAGGCAAAAAGACCAAAAAACCAAAAAACAACTCAGCCAAAAACTAGCCGTTACAGTGTTATGGGTCGACTCATCACTGTTCATGAGTCGACTCATAAGTTACCGTTACAGGCCAAAAACAGCTTATGGGTCGACTCATAAAATTCGTGAGTCGACTCATCATGCATGGGTCGACTCATGAGGTCATGGGTCGACTCAGCAGAAACAAAAAACCAAATTCCAGAACACTTCATGAGTCGACTTATGACAGGCATGAGTCGACTCAACCTGTCGGGTCGACTCATGATATTGTGAGTCGACTCGTCAGAAACAAAATGCAAACTACACAACAGTTTATGAGTCGACTCGTCACTGTTCATGAGTCGACTCATGACATGCACACAGCCTGTTTTAAACAGTACATGTCAACATAAAACAGGGTTTAAAAATATCAAATAAATTCAGAAAAATGTAAAACTTTGGGGAATGATTGTAGACATGCTAATAAACATGCTACAATGACTGGTTATCAGAAAGGACCTCCCAAATGAAAAATATCATCATTTTACAAAATAGTCCAAAACATGAAAATATGAGATACTTGAATTTTGATGTTTTGACATAAACCAACTTTTGAAACTTTGTGAAATGTTTGTATAGACTTGATAAAAGATATAAAATATTGTTATGAAGTCTATAACCTAGAAATACAATATTTTCATAAAATTGCATATTCTATGCAATATTTTCAAAAACACAATAGAGTATGAAACATATGATTATATATATGAATGTAAATTTGTTTCATATCTATATAGCTAAACCAAAACACAATAATAAATATGAAATGTGTAATCTCATATTTATGAACATGAAAACTCAAAACTATGTATATATATATATACCTGAAAACCAAACATATATGTATATATGAAACTATATATATACATGAAAACCAATTTAATGTGTGTGTATAATATTGAGCTTAAGGTACTTAACACACATAATATAAATCCTAAACTATATTACCCAAGCCGATCTTGATCTTCAATAAGCTTGACTTGGTACACGTTGCGGATGAAGTGAGATCTTGGATCTTTAACTTGAATAGCAAGCTTACTCTTTTGTTTTCATTGTAAACGGCAAACATTATAATGGAAGCTGCAATGAAACTCATTCCCGATGCAAACATACTGGCGACCATAGTGGGAGCCAAAGGTCTCTCTGCCA
The DNA here is from genome assembly GCA_022839385.1 of Asparagus kiusianus. Classification (NCBI taxonomy): domain Eukaryota; kingdom Viridiplantae; phylum Streptophyta; class Magnoliopsida; order Asparagales; family Asparagaceae; genus Asparagus; species Asparagus kiusianus. Next base: position 25,107 of record BQKN01063238.1, read on the forward strand.
AGACCGGAGTGTCACAACCGATCAAGATCCTGGTTGATTCTACGGTCGAGTACGAGTTTGACCAAGTAAAGTTTGAGGAGTACCTCTCATCCTCCTCCTCAAGATCTTCCTCGCCCCGCAAGTGTAGGAAGATATCATCCTCGAAGAAGGTTTTTTGGTCTTCAACTCCGATGAAGGCTACGGGTGATAACTCTCGCCCAACCGTTGCCAAGGCTTCCCCTCGTAGCGTTACTCCAGCAATCAATAAAACTGGAGGCTCTGCTCATGATAACTCCTCTCCAGTTAAGGAGTTGTTCGATCAAAGTTCACCAACTCTGATGAAGAGGGCTCGTCAGAGGCAACGCTAATGTTTTGCTCATCAGCTTGCTAAGGCCTTGGAGCAAGTTGACAGAGTTCACTACTACGTAGATCTGGAGTCAAGGAAGCATCGAGTGATCCAGCCGTCTCAACGGCAAGATACTGACATTTCCTCCAAACCGTTGACTGGTGAATGGGTCTGTGTCAAAAGGACTCAATAAACTCTCAAGGAACGCATCCGGAAGCATCGCGCACATGCCGTGCATGCTCGTACTCTTGTGAAAAAGATACAAAAACTGAAGAAGGAAGAGGTGGCCAAAGAACCACCAAACTCTCGAAAGGTTTAGGTGCCAAAGTCTAAGACTGCGCGAAAATCAAGGCTGAAGACAGCAAGTGTTGACTCCTTCAACCAAGACAGCACAAGCTTTCTCGCAAACCGAGACAGCCCAGAGTGTCTTGCCCAAGTCCGAGACAAACCAAGCTGTATCGCCCAAGGATCCACCTTTGCGGCCATTTCTTCACCATCGTCGACGTCTGCTTTAGGTCCATCTTCCACAGTTGCTTCCACCACACCACACGTGAAGCCTTGGGTCAATCCTGACCTTTCAAAGTTCAAAATCATGATGGTGAATCGTCTTGGTCCTCTACACGAAGATCAAGGAAAAGCTTCGGTAAAATAATACTTGAGTCCGATGAACAAAAACTTAGAAGTTTCACAGACTGGAGGTCGTACATGTCCTCTCATCAAGCCCATCGCTTTCTCAAAGGTGTTCCACCGCCTCCAAACAAACCAGGACACCTCAATGTACCTACTCGTGCAACATGCACAAAAGTAGCAAGGAGGCCTCCCCTTCTGGGAGAATTCCTATCTCCACCCACCTGGGGGTGCGCATCAAAGCTCAGGAGCCCATTAATACTTCACGCTCGCAAGGGGTTGGTTCTAAACATACGACTCCTGAGAATATTAACAAGGCTTTACATCCCTAAAAGAAGACGTGCCCATCAAAAGACAACATTATATTTGGAGAATCACATCAACAGACGATAGGGTGCTCCGGTCATCATGCCGATGAGTTATACTATCAAGATGGGGGTGTGCATAAATCTCAAAAGAGAACTATTCAAAAGTGTAGATATTAAAAATTGCTTATAGGTTCTCGCGCATAGCTCAAAATGAAGAGAAGGCAATTAACGCCATCACCTGAGTCAAATGAGATTATCTGGTGCCGTAAAAGAGCTGACGAGCGTAAGAAGCAAGTCAATAAAGTGTACGAGTCAACAAAACGACGAAATGCACAAAACGACGGAACAAGACCAAATCGGAGAAGCCCCTGGCACCCAAAAATGCATTTTTCGATAGAGTTCTCATAATTCTTTCATTCCAGAGCCTCCCCAACTGCTTTGATACTATCCCTAAACATGGTTAAGCAGTTATTAATTGAGGATAAGGTCAAATCATCAATTTTTATCCTAAAATGCTGCAGCCAAAGTCTATAAATACAAGCCTATGATCCTTTACGTAGGGGATCTGAAATTAGAGGCGAGGTACTGTCAAATTGAAGAGTGGATCATGAATTTCAGAGAGGCTAGCAGATCTTGGTGAAGCTCTTCATCATAAAGAGAGAGAGTTCGAGAGATTTGAGGCTCATTCTCCTTTCCTCTGGATCAAACTTGGTTTTGATCTCAAGAAGAGTCGTAATCTCACTTGGTTGAGCTTATCACTTCTACAATTGTTTCCTTTGTGAATCAAGAGCATTAAATTTTTGTTAACCGGATCTCATCCACGATGATCCACGGACTAATGCGTCCCTGGTACAGGCAAAGATCCCACTCAAGCAGCGGGTGATAAATATCTTTTGCGTGTGTTTGAAGAGAATTGTAATTTTTGTTTTATTTGTGTAAGCGAGTAGTCTTATAAAAAGACTAACTCTTTTGAATTCATTATAATCGATAAACATGTAATGGATTTGATAAATAAACTAACTTTCGACACAAACACGCTGGCGACCATAGTAGGAGCGAACAGCCTTGCTGCAGAGGCTGTCGTGTCACAACCGTTGATCAAGATCCCGGTTAAAGCAGAGGTCGAGTATGAGTTCGACCAGCAGAAGTTCGAGGAGTACGTCACATCCTCCTCCTCCAGATCCTCCTCTCCTTGCAAGCGTAGGAAGACCTCTTCGTTGAAGAAGGTTCGTTGGTCTTCGGATCTGAAGACACAGAGTGCTGATTCTCGCCCTATCGCCTCTCCGGCACCTAAGCAAGTCGGATCTGATGCTGAGAATAACTCCTCATCAATTAAGGAGTTGCCCGTTCAAGCTGCGCTAATTATGACGAAGAGGGCTCGTCAGAGACGGCGCCAACGTTTACCCGTCAGTTCACCAAAGCTCTGGAGCAGGTGGACGGACTCCGCTATCAAGCAAACTTAGAATTTATGAGGCACCAAACGGCTAAGCCATCATCTTAGCAAGCAATGAACTCCTCAACCAACTAGTGGGTCTATGTCAAATGAGCCCGTTCGACCCTTGAGGAGCTCATCTAGAAGCGTCGTGTATTGCCCGCACGTGCGCGGATTCTTCGACAAGAGGTACAAAAGTTGTGCAAGGAAGAGGTGGCCAAAAAACCATCAAAACCACGCTAAGTATGGAGGCCAAAATCAAAAATAGTGACTCGGACAAATGCCGAGATGCCCGAAAAACGCGAGCCACCATAGAGTGGCTCGGCCAAGGCCGAGCCACCTCAAGGTGGCTCGCACCAGGGCCGAGACACCTCAAAGTGGCTCGGCCAAAGCCGAGCCACCTCGAGGTGGCCCGCACCAGCCTCTCCTCCCATGATCATTTTCCTGTCTCCGACAGCCTCTGTTTCTGGTCCAGATGATCTCGTACTTCCGATAAAGTCTCACAGTAGCGTGGATCTGTCCCGATTCAAGATAACGATGACGGATCGCCTTGGTCCTTTGCACGAGGATCGAGACAAAGCTCCGGTTAAAGAGCATTTAGGTCCGGTAAACAAATCCCGAGTGACTCTTCAAGCTGGGGGTCGTATGTGTCCTCCCAACAAGTTGAAGTCATTCCATATCAGGAAAACACCCATAACCATCCGCTTGGGGTTGCGTGTCTAGCTTTAGGAGCCCGTTAAGATTCCACACTCGCAAGGGGGTGGATCTAAATGTGCGAATCCTAAGAATGCCAACAAGGCGTTACATACCCGAAAGGAGACGTGTTCGTTACATGACAACATCATACCTAGGAAATCAAGTCAACAGCTGATAGGTTGCTCCGTCTACAACACCGATGAGTTGTATTATCAAGCTAGGGGTACGAAAAAATCTCAAAAAAAAGTATCCTAGAATCATACTCTCACTGTCCTTATGAGAGGTTAATCAGGGTAGTATTATCAGAGTGTAGCTACCCTAAGACCGCTTTGTAGAGGGTCTCGGTATTCGAGAGAATCCTCCAAAGTGTCCAAATCTAAATCAAAATGCTTATACAAAAAGAAATCTTCTGGTCATGATGATGAGCTTCCAGAAGTTATCATCAATGTGGCCGATAAAGGAAAATCAACAAGGCGTTACAGCCCTGACTCTTTCTCAGAGGCATCTCAGCGCATCACTTCGTTACGGTCAGGAATTAGACGACCTAAACTGGATAGAGGACACTCCTCAGAGGATGGAACGTCAGACGCCAATTCCACGATCGCTTCCAACAATACGTTGTCCAGCACAGGACAATCTCGTGAGGCGTTCATAATCAATGCTGAACAACGGCCAAAATCCTCGAAGAAGCTCTGGCAAGCATATAGAGAATTTCAAATTCGAAATGAAAATGACTATGCAACGGATAAGGGAATTGCATGATCAACAGATTCAAGCCTTAACAAATCAGATTAGTGAATCTAGCCATCGTAACTCTACCAATCAAGAAGATAGTGATTCAAACGTGGATGAAAATCTCAACGCTGATACCCCTCTTGTTGACAAAAATGTTAGGGGTGGTCCCACTGAGGATGACAATGCTAGGGGTGCTCCAGTTGTTCCTCCCAGAAATCACCGAAGAAGAATATGGACGAGGACGGGAAAATAAAAGACTTGGAGAGCAAGATCAATGAATTGATGTCCGCTTAAGAGGTAAAGAAGGCTGGTATTCCATGTCCCTACCTAAGGGAGTGGGAGTCAATCTCGTATCCGACGAAGTTCAATCTAATTAGCTTCAGTCGTTCGACGGAAAAGGCTCACCCACTCAACACCTAATTTACTTCAAGTCTCACTTGGGTGTGATCTCTTACAATGAACCTTTGATGGTCCAATCATTCGTTGGCACCCTTTACGGGGCCAGCTTCGATTGGTACTACCATCTCAAGCTAGGTAGTATCAATAGCTGGGATGGCATGGAAATCTCATTTCTCAACAACTTCTTTGACGGTGATACTGAAGTATCGGTCAGAGCCCTTTTGGACGAGAAGCAAAAAGACAGGGAGTCAGTTGATAGCTTTGTTAAACACTTTCACAATAAGGCAATGAATTACAGTGATCCTGTCATAGAGGAATTCATCTTGCAGACATGTCACAATAATCTCTTCATTGATGTGTTGGAAGCCCTGGGGATCGTGCTATCCAAAACATGGAAAGAATTAAAACTATGTGGGGAACAAGCCGAACGTTTTCTCAAAAGAAAAAAAAGCTTGAAAGAGGTCAACCGACGACTTACCCCCCAAACTTGAATTTTACTTCTCGTGGTAAGGAAAAGACACTTGCAGCAGGTATTGACGCTAATCAGACGTCACAACAGCAACCTCAGAAGCAGCGAAAAACTCCGGATCTGAGACTCCAAAAAGAGTACTCCTTCAAGGATGAAGAGGTTCCAACCATCTTCAAATACCTCCTTAAAAACAACAAAATTAAGCTTCCACCTATTACTAATCCGGAGGAAGCTAATAACACTTCGGATCTGAAGTACAGTGCGTACCAAAGGAGGATCCTTCATCCCACCAAGGTTTGCTTCTCTCTCAAAAATAACATTCAAGCCTTGGTTGACGCTGACATCATAACGCCGAAATAAGACGAATGAGAACGGTTTTTCTCCGATAGGTATATGAGGTTAAACTGCTCCCTGACACTCTAATGGATATACGAGTATAAATTGTTTCTCCAACCTCCAACCGGTATATAAGGCTAAACTATTCCCTACCTTTGATGGGAAGTTCCTAGAGAATATTACATATAATATTCTTAAGGATAACCCGACAACCTCCGATAGGTATACGAGGTTAAACTGCTTCCCTTATTTTCAACAACAGCAAGTTCCTGGAGAAAATTACTCTTAATATTCTTAAGGATAACCTGACAATGTGGCTGAATACCTCAATGCATTCCAATGGGAAGTTCCTGGAGAATACTACACAGGGTATTCTTAAGGATAACCCAAAACCAATTGATTCTTAATCATGATAAAAAATGATTAAGAACCTTCCATTGTAGCTATTTAATCATTTCTAAGATGATTAAAACCTCCAACTGTGACTTTTAGAGCACTCTTTAGTTGAGATGAGATTCAACGACTGCATATGGTCAATCTTTCCTCATGAAACTCCCACGATATAACTGTGGAGTGCTTGATGATTCATGGTCCTCCACAGCAAAGTCCCTCACTGATCAAATTAACTGACAGTAGGTCCATTAAAATTCTTTCAGCTGAGTCCATTCAAACTCCCACTATGTTTGTGTACTTAACACTCCCAATGTTAAAGTCCCAACACAGTATTCAAAAGTTTAAGCTGCTGATCTATGGCAATTATCAAACCCCTTTATGTTAAGTCTTAGCCACTTGACACCAAAAACCCCACTGAGTGATTTGTACGAGTCAACATTCCTAGTGTTATTTGTATCTTCACTCTCACTGTTTCTTGGTCAAACCTTCCAATAGTTAGGACCAAAGGCAAAATCTCCTCTCGATTCCTTCAATAAATGAGAGATCCACTTTCAAATCAGAATTCCCTTTCGATAAACGAAATGCCTCCACCCTAATTGAACAATCAAACCTATAAAAGTTAAGGTCGTGTCAAACTCCCATTTGATCGAACCTTCCTACAGTTAGGACTAAAGTTGGAATTTCATCTCGATAAATGAGAAAGTCATCTTCTGATCGGGTAAACAATCCTATAAAAGTTAGGTTTATCTAAATCTTTTCGATTCTCGGAGTGGAGATCCTACTCTTAGTTTTACCTTTTCGGATTCTCTAATTGGAAATAACACTTTGAGTTTCTTTTGTGTCAGGAGATAGAATATAAAATTCTTCCTCTCCAGCATCGGGTTCGTCTTTTTTCCAAAAGAAGACACCACCTTCCAACACTGAAATCCATGCCTTACACACATGGGGAATTTTATCCCCAATCCTAAGTAGGGATAAGCCAACGCCTAACGCGCGTTGCTGGTTAGTCCTTTACCGTAAACAGGACAAAAGCCTACGTATTTGACATCATGGTAGGCCATTATTAATAACGCCATAATCCATACCTTACACGCATGGGGAATTTTATCTTGAATCTAAGTAGGGAAAAGTCAATGCCTAACACGCATAACTGGTTAGTCCTTTATCGTAAATAGGATAAAAGTCCACGTATTCGACATCGTAGTAGGCCGTTATTAATAACGCCATAATCCATGGCTTACACACATGGGGAATTTAATGTTGAATCCTAAGTAAAGTCAACGCCTAACACGCATTGCTGGTTAGTCCTTTATAGTAAATAGGACAAAAGCTGATGTATTCGACATCGTGGTAGGCCGTTATTAATAACGTCATAATCCATGCTTTACACGTATGGAGAATTTTATCCCGAATCCTAAGTAGGGATAAGTCAATGCCTAACCTGTATTGTCGGTTAGTCCTTTATCACAAAAAGGACAAAGGCCCACGTATTTGACATCATGGTAGGCCGTTATTAATAACGCTAAAAATGTGACTCGCACGTATTAGACCCTAATGCCACTAGGAAAGAATCTTAGAGGGGGTGAATAGTGTTTATGCTAATCTAATCCGATTTAATATCGATTTAAAACTTATTAACAAATATCCTAGCAAGTATGATATTCAACAAGTTATATGCAAGGATATGTAGTATAAACAAGGGTAAAATAAACATGTAACAATGGTGATATATAATGAAACAAAGCATAAAAGAAATACGTCAAGACAAACGCAAACACAAGGAAATGATCACGGTGTTCGGTCCCCACGACCTACGTCTCCGCTCCCCACTCCCGGAAAGAATTTACTACACAATTGGGTTTTCAACATTCACCTAAAAATGTTTACACCTCACAAGTTCGGTTTGTAAGCTCACCGAAAACTTTCACAATACACACTCTTGCAATCACACTCTACACCCTCTAAGTGTTGGTCTCTAGCCCGTGTCGCCTTCCTCAAGTGTTCGGAATTATCATATCTCTTTAGGCTTTACTACCGACCCCACTTCTCTTAGAATCGACTCCGTCTCTCACCACACACTTCTCTCGATGTACAAGTGTATTATAAAGTTATCTACACAATGAAGGCTTAATACAAATGATTTGTTCTCTACAATGGATGAAAACTCTATGTAAGTTCACTCTCAAAGATACAATCACCACAACCCAAATTATATAATATGTGTAAAATACTAAAGCTCAATGGTTATGTGTGTAAGCAATGATAAATAATCCAAACTAAACTCAATTATGAAAATATAACTTATAGAATTAATAATCAACAATAAATATAAATGAAGCTAGAAATTGAGTTTAGAAAAACTTCTCTAATGAACAAGAGGGAGAGATTAGAAGATTAAAAGCCCAAACGAAAATGATCTCCTCTTGTGAAACCTTCTTCACATAAACTCTCTTGAAAACAAACTTAAAACCAAACTTAAATACTTATAAACTTATTTTGAAACTTTCTTAAACATCCATATGAAGCAATGAAAGTTGAGGGCTTTTTATAGCCTCTTAAACCAGCTAAAAACTCACAAAAACAAAAACTAGCCGTTACTAATTATTATAGTCTGAAAACATATCATCAATCCATTGATGATGTCATCAGTCGACTGATGAAGTCTATCGTTGACAGTTTTGGCAGATTCTGAAATTTTTACGTAGCTAACTTTATAAAATTAATTAAAAATAACAACTCAACTCCAAAAATAATGAAATTTTGAGGTATGTTTCTAAACATATAGATAAACATGTTAGATGAAGAATTTATGAAATATAGCTTCCCATTTGTACGAAATAAATATTTGAACATAGATATTTTAGATTCTAAAAACTGCTGAAACACCTGATTTTGTAAAATCAATTCAACATAGTAAATTAATTCCAAAAGTTATAAAATTTTGTGAAATGTTTGTAAACATGTAATAGAACATGTTAGAAAAAATAATTCTCAAATTTCATTTTTCATTTGTGAGATATCATTTATTTTGTAAACCATTCAAAACATGAAAATATATTTATATACGTGTTGTTAAGTTTTCATGTTTATGTGGCTAAACACATTGTTTACCAAAACCAAAAATAATAAATATGAAACATGTATGTATGTATATAAATAAGTATATTTGTTTCATATTTATATAAACTTGAAAACTATAAAACCAAAACGTGTATGTGTGTATATGATTGAGCTTAAAGTATCAACACACAAAGCATAAACCTAAAACATTATACCCAAGCTATGAGATCTTCAATATGCTTAACTTGGTTACGGATGAAGCTTGATCTTGAATATGACTTGATGTGCAATGGCTTCATACCGATATTTTGCCAACCTCCATTTGATGTGATCGTTTAGCTCAATTACATCCAACCTCTGACAAATATTTGTGTAGATTACCTAACAAAACAAATGCAAATACTCGACACACGTTGTTAGGAATTGTTTGTAATCATCAAAGCAAGATTAGGAAGTAGGCTCATAAACATGAGACCTAACAAGGCTAACAACACACATGGGGAATTCTATCTCAAATCCTAAGTAGAGATAAGTCAACATCTAGTACGTGTTGTCGGTTAACCTTTCTCCGTGAAAAGAACGCCAGGATTCACGTCTGGGCGATGTTATCTCAATCCCTAAATAGAGATAAGCCTATGTCTGATACGCGTTGCCGGTTAGTCTTTCCCTATAAAAAGAACGAAGCCTATGTATTCAATATCATAGCACCAAGTCTCAAAGAGTTAATTCTCATAGCACAACATCACATGTGAAACGAATTTAGATAATTCATTTGCAAGCCCAATTCAAACGGTAATCAGTAAAGTCATATCAAATCCGTTGATGGCTGAGGGTTTGCTACAAATCCCAAAGTGTACGCCTAACATGTGTTGCCGGGTAGTCTATTCCCGTGACAAATGACAAAGTCTACATATTCGATATCGTAGCATCAAATCTAAGAGAGTTCATTCTTTTAGCATAACGTCACCCGCGGAACGGACTTAAACAATCCACATGCTAGCCCGACTCAAACGATAGTCGGTAAAAGCTTATCAAATTCGTTGATGACTGAGGGTTTGCCAAAAATCCCATAAGTACGATAGTCACTAACGCACCAGCTTCATCGGTTGGTTTCGTGTTTTGAGCACCCGGGACAACATCAATTCTAGCCAAAGCCTCCATGAGGAACCTTTAAAGCATTCGCAATGGTAGCTGTGTCAGCTCCAATAGCTGGTCCTACAACCAAAAATCCCCTATAGTTAAGCAAATAAACTAGCGGGTACATGAGCTTAAACTGTGTAGACTCCAGTTAACGTATGAGTATAAATTATTTTCACACCGGTCAACGCGCTGCAAATGAGAGTTAACGCCGGTCAACGCACGAAGATGAGAGTTGACACCAGTTGACACATGACGATGAAAGTTAACCTCTGTCAAAGCGAATCAAATGCCGTTCAATGCGAATCAATGCTAATGTCGACACCGGTCAACATGTGGATAATTTTGCCAAAACAAGGCTCAGGATCATTCTCATTTTTGAATAAACCCTGGGGAGCTCAACCACAATAGATATATAAACTCTCAACGAAGATAATCAGTTCAACATCGATTCAACAACACGAGCTAATTCAGATATCAACACGCCAGTCTTAGTTCAAGATTTCGACAACGGTCAGACGATAAACGCAGCACCAGAAGAATTTTAGCTATTCGACAAAATACTAAATAGACTAAAAGCTAAATAAGTTGATGAATTAGAGGCTGAGTGTATCATATCTAAAGTATTCTAGGCTCCTCTATAAAATAATAAGACTGAAATACTTCCGAGGGGGTATCTGTAGACGTCAAAAATTACCTATAGGTTCCCGCGCATAGCTTAAAATGAAGAGAAGGCGATGAACGACATCACCTGAGTCAAACGAGATTATCCAGTATCGTAAAAGAGCTAACGAGTGCATGAAGAAATTTAATAAAGGGTATGAGTCAACGAAATGACGAAATACATAAAACAACAAAACAAGACCAAACTGGCGAAACTCTTGGCAGCCGAATCGTATCGAAACAACTCGATAAGGCCAGGTGGCTCGGCCAAGGCTGAGCCACCTTCAAGTGGCTCGACCAAGGCTGAGCCACCATAGGGTGGCTCGCATAGGGCCGAGCCACCGTAGAGTGGCTTGCGCCCAGAAACATTGAAAACGCATTTTTCGATAGTTATCTCAGGATTCTTTCATTCCAGAGCCTCGCTAACTGCTTTGATACTATCCCTAAATATGGTTAAGCGGTTATTAATTAAGAATAAGGTTAAATCATCAATTCCTATCCTAAAACATTGCAACCGTAACCTATAAATACAAGCCTAGGATCCTATACGCAAGGGTCTAAAATTGGAGGCGAGGTGCTATCAAATTAAAGAGCGAATCATGAATTTCAGAGAGACTAGTAGATCTTGGTGAAGTTCTTCAGCATAAAGAAGGAGAGTTTGAAAGATCTGAGGCACATTCCTCTTTTCTCTAGATCAAACTTGGTTTTGATCTCGAGAAGAGTCGTAATCTCACTTGGTTAAGATTATCACTTCTGCGATTGTTGGCTTTGTGAATCAAGAGCATTGAATTTTTGTTCTATCAACCGGATTTGATCTTTAGTGGTCCACGGACTAAGGCGTCCCCAGCACAGGCAAAGATCTCACACAAACAATGAGTGATAAACGTCCTCTGTGTGTGTTTGAAGAGAGTTATAATTTTTGTTTTATTTATGTAAGCGAGTAGTCTTATAAAAAGACTAACTCTTTTGAATTCATTGTAACCGATAAACGTGTAATGAATTCGAAAAATAAACTAACTTTCGACGCAAACAAAAAGTCGAGCTCTCATTGTTCATGTGAGAGGCTCATCAGGACAATATTATCTGAATGTAGCTGCTCCAAAGCCACTCTATAAAGAGTCTCGGTATTCCAGAGACTTTCAACAAAACATCAAAGTGTAAGCCAAGACGTTTCTATAAAAGAAGATCGGTCGTCCAAGATATTGAACTCCCAGAAGTCACTATCAACATGGCTGATATAGGAAAATAGCATTCAACTAACTCTGACCTTGATTTTTCCCCAGGAGGAAGGGTTGATCAAAGGCTCTCTCAAAGAATGTCTTGACTTCAGCTAAGGGCTACTAGACCTAGATATTACAGAAGAATGCACGAAAATCTATCTTCGAATGACAAAACTTTCGGATGCTTGCTCCGCGATCGCCTTCGACGATACAATGTCTAGCATAAGGCAAGCCTGGGAGGCATTCACAATCATGCCTGACCAGTAAGCTCAAATGCTTCAAGAAGATCTAGCTAAGCAACGAGAAGAAATTAGAACTAAAATAAGGATGGAGATGGAGTTGACCATGCAATAGATGAGAGAATTGTAGACTCAACAATATCGACTACCCGAGTTTAGTCAGCGGGCTAAATCCAGTCGTCACAATACCACACTAGTTCAAGCCAATGCAGATGATAGCGACGCGGAGGTGGACGAACATATTTTTGCTGACCCTCCCCCCAACAATAATAATGCTGGGGGTGGTCCGATTGACTCTTCTAAACACCGCCTGAAGAAAGATACAGGCAAGGATAATAAAATGATGAGAGACCTCGAGAGCAAAGTCAATGCCTTGATGTCTACTTAAGAAGTAAAGAAGTCTGACATTCCATGTCCATACTCGAGAGAGTGAGAGTCAATTCCATACCCAGTGAAGTTCAATCTAATTAACTTCACGCCATTTGACGGAACAGGCTCACCTACTCAGCACTTAATATACTTTAAGTCTCATTGGGTATGATCTTTGGACATGAACCCTTGATGGTCCGGTCATTCGTGGGCATCATTCGCGGGTCCGCCTTCGATTGGTACCAATGTCTCACACCAGGGAGCATCAACAACTAGGATGATATAGAAAGCCTTTTTCTCAGCAATTTCTTCGATGACGACACGAAAGTGTCAATCGGAACTCTTCTGGATGAGAAGCAGAAAGATGGAGAGTCAGTCGATAATTTCGTCAAGCTCTTCCGAAACAAGGTAATGAATTATCGAGATCTGGTTACAGACGAGTTTATACTCCAGACTTGTTACAACAATCTTTCTTTGGATGTACTGGAAGCCATGGGAGTGGTGTCATTCAAAACTTAGAAGGAATTGAAAGTACGCGGAGAACAGGCCGAATGCTTCCTCAAGAGAAAGAAGCTTGAGAGGGGCCAGCCAACGAAAAACGCTCCGAAACAAAATTTCATTCCTCGTGCTAGAAGGAAGTCGCCAGTAACTGTAGTAGATGCGAATCAGACCTCCCAATGACAACCGCAATAGCAATCGTCGCAACAGTCATCATTTCAATGGCAGCATCAAGTGCAGCAACCGCAAAGACAGTAAAGAACTTCATAACCAAGATTCCCAAAGTAATACTCCTTCAAGGAAGATGAAGTTCATGTCATTTTTAAGTACCTCCTGGACAATAGTAAAATCAAGCTACCACCGATCACAGATCAAGAGGAAGCTAAAAGGACTACGGATCTAAAATACTGTGTGTATCACAGAAGGGTCCATCATCCCACTAAGACGTGTTATATCCTTAAAGACAAAACCCAAGCCTTAATCGACGTTGGCGGCATAACTATGAAACCAGAGGAAAACAAAGTGGGTGCCAATGCAGTATCCATCAATTTTGGCTCTGTCCCTCTATCATGGTTCCAGCCAGAGCCTGTGTCGAAGGTGAAGATGAAGATGGTTAATGCTGACCCACATAAGCAATGCCAGAAGGAGCTTGTGCCTCACACGGCCCCTAATGGTGAAATTCTTTGGGTCCATCCAGATTTGCTTGAAGATGAACAATGGGTGGCATCCTCTTCCAAGAAGAAGTCCAAGAGTAAGGGCAAGTCTTTTTGTCCTACCTCAACAATCCCGGAGAAAGATTACGAAGGTATCCCAACCCTCTCACTTTCTAAAGACGAGCATAAAGTCTTTGTAGCCGACGGAGAGACGACTTTCACCACCAGAAGTAAGAATGAATATCGATACAAATACCCGAATGCTTCTGACCAGTATGCCAAAACTTTAGCTAAGATGGGGGTGGTTTTAGCTCCCCCTAAACCGACTGACAAGCTCCAACAGCAACCAACTACTAAACACAAGAAAGCTGAGGCAAAACAAAAGGAGCCCCAACACAAGGAGTGTCAAATTCCAAAGCAGTCTTGCTTCAATCGACCGATTAGGAGAGACAAACCGGAAAGTTTGAGTACTCCGTACCGCTTTAATATTATGGCTCAGCTGGCTAACATCCCCACGAGGATCACTCTTTATGAGTTGCTACATCTTTCCAGAGGCACTTGGGAGGCTTTGCAAGAAGCATTAGATGATTCTTATGTGTTTCTTACTCAGATCAAGCAAGCCCCTGAAGAACTGGAGTCCTCGATACAACACTGCAATCTTGCGACTAGACAGTTCCCTTGCATCACCTTCACTAGGGATGACATGCAAGTGAGAAACTAGAAGCATGACAAGCCCCTATATTTCACCGGATACATCGGCTCAAGCGTTGTCAACCGGATCCAAGTCGATTCGGGTTTCGTAGTCAGTGTCATGTCACTCCGATTGATATATCATCTCAGAATTCCTACTAACAAGTTAGCATCCAAAGGCACTGTTATCTACGAATTCAAGACTAGTGGATACAGGCCACTAGGTAAAATCCGAGTGAAGTACCAGCTTGGAGATTTGAAGTCAAAGGTCACATGTTACGTGATTGATGTAGAGACCTCCTATAACTTACTATTGGGTCGACCATGGATCTATGGTTACGTTATAGTTTCTTCCACCCTCTATCAGTGTCTAAAGTATGTGGACACGAATAATGAGGTCAAGTTGGTGGTCATGGATAAGTAACCATTTAAGGGGTTGGAAAAATATTTTACTGACTCCCATCTATATAGTGCTGAATCCAATACTGAGCCATCAGCCTAGGTCACGGACAACGGAGAAGCTGATACCGAAGCCGGGCTTGATTACGATGAAGGTCTTGTATTAAATGACATTGAATTCTTTGTAATCGATCTTGACGGTGGTGAATCGTCAGACGAAAGTTGTAACTGGCAACTTGCCGATTATGTAATAAATGACGATTTAGAGTACTCGCATTGTCTTGATGATGTAATGCAGAGGCTGTATAATAACCCTGACATACTTATGCCGCTTCTATCATCTTGCATGACAAAGAAGTGTGTCCAAGGCTCCTTATAAAAGAGTTATATCAATGATCATTTCCCTAAAAATTTAGATGAAATCCTGCCAAGGCAAGGGATGGAAAAGAGATAGTCTTCTGTAAAGAAGAGTTGTGTCCACCATCAAATCCCTTCTTGAAGAATGACTACGATGATGAAAAACCTGGTCACTATTTATTCAGATATAGTCTAAAACCACGAGATTACATGAAGAAATAGGAATACAACTTCGTGCTCGAGAAAGGTCTTTGCTTTGGTCGAGGTCCTCGAGTTCCACCCCGGCTTGCCTATGTACCAAAAGGGAAGCCTAACAATTATTACGGACATAGAAGAGGTCTAGGCTATACTTCTTCGTCCTCTGACGAATGTTGTTGGTAGGTTAATAACCAATTGGCCAATCTGAACAGGGATGAACATTCGTCAGATTCTTTAGGATGGGATTTTGATGTTAGCCTTAGGAAGATGTTCAAAGGCTTAATGTAAAACATGGCTACTGTCGACCCTGCCACAACGGAAGAAGATGATCAATTGCCAACCTAGGAAGATCCTTGGATCCATCACTTGAACATCCAGTATGGTGATAGATTCGAGCAAAGATAACCTCCTACTGAGGATAAGGTGGCTCAAATCAACATAGGAGACGAAGCAAATCCAAAAGCCATATTCATCAGTGACAGCCTCCCATCAAAAGAAAAGGAGGCGTTAATTGCCCTAATCAGGGAGTACATTAACATCTTTTCCTTGAACTATGAAGATATACTAGGACTCGACCCGAATGTAGCTATGCACCACCACAACATCAAACCGGATGTCAAACCGGCCAAGCAACAACAAAGACGATAGTCTCTCGGCCAGCAGCGGGGAAATAGAGACACTACTTGTTAATCCGAGGATTTAGGGACCAGCAGGCCAGATTTGCATTATCCAGGAGATTCCTGAAGGATAGATGGTCCCATATTTGTTGCACCACCATCAGAGTTTATTCAGCAGTACCGCGTGATCAGGATACGAGCGGAGATTTCTTCGTAATTTCCTTTTCAGCTCGGATCTAGTTTGATTTAGAAATTCGCTTATCTCTTATCTTTCATGTCTTCGTTGATAGGTTTCAGCTTGTAGCACATTCCTTAGATATTCCGTTGTCAGTCTCTACTCCTCTAGGGGGTGTTCCTTCTATCTGTAGGAGATGTGTCATCAGACTAGATGAGTCTGAGTTAGTCATCAAGTTGATCGTGTTGCTGATGTCAAATTTTGATATTTTTTTCCTTGGTATGGATTAGCTATCACATACCCTGTTAGTATCGACTGTTGTACTGAAACAATCAACTTGTGAGCATTCGTTGGATTTGTATAGATAGTAGCAACCTCACAGGGTGACCGGAATGTGGGTAATTTCTGGTATACATCGAGTAGATGATACTGAAGGACCGGAGTGCTGATTTGTGTGAGACCAGAGTTGTCTCAGAGTATCAGGATGTCTTTCAGGACATACCTAGATTTCCTCCAGTGAGAGAGGTTGTTTCCTGCATCAAAATACAACCGAGCACAATACCGATATCCCGAGTACCCTATCATACTGCACCTACTGAGATAAGGGAGCTACATATAGAATTAGATAAATGAGTTATTATCTTAGAGTATTACTCGCTGGAGTATCTTTTTATTTATGGGATCACTGATCCTCTTTGGGAGAATGAGGACGGTAACTTATGATTATGTGTAGATTATTATGATGTGAACAAGTTCACTATCCGGATTTGTTAGGATTTATGACTTGTTCGATCAACTACGCGAAGCACAATATTTTTCTCGAAGATTGATCTTTGATTTGGATTATTGTAGTTGCGAGTTGAGGAGATGAATTTTCCCAAAGTCGTTTTTCCTGATTCGATATGAATCTTTCGAGTTTCTGGTCATGCCATTTGGGTTGACTAATGCACCCGTGGTATTCATGGATTTGATGAACCGGGTTTTCCATCCCTTCTTGGACCAGTTTGTAATTATCTTTATCGATGATATTCTCATATATTCAAGATCGGAGGCAGATCACGATCAGCATCTCCGGTTAGCTTTGCAGACTCTATAGAAGCATCAGTTATATGCCAAGTTCAGTAAATGTGGATTTTAGCTTTCAGAAGTCAGATTTCTCAGCCACGTCATCAGCAGAGAGGGCATAACAGTGAATCCGACTAAGTTTACAGTAGTTCTTGATTTGGAACCGCCGAAGACGGTGACAGAGATTCGAAGCTTCTTGGGTTTAGCCGGTTATTACAGGAAGTTCATCCAGGACTTCTCGAAGATTTTGACGCCACTTACATGCCTTACGAAGAAGGGTGTATAGTTCATTTGGAGCGGGGAGTGCCAGAAGGCCTTTGATACCTTGAAGGCTAAGTTGACTACAGTGCCGGTTTTGACTATTCCGAGCAGCGACAGAATATTTATGGTCTACACAGATGCATCATTAGCAGGTTTAGGAGGCGTCTTGATGCGGACTCAGAGGGTGGTAGCATATATCTCACGACAGTTGAGGGTACATGAGCAGAACTACCCCATTCATGATTTGGAGTTAGCAGCGGTAGTATTCGCACTGAAGGCGTGGAAACACTACTTGAATGGAGTGCAGTTTGAGTTATTCACAGACCATCAGAGTCTGAAGTATCTTTTCTCTCAGAAGGAACTCAACCAGAGACAAAGGAGGTGGATTGAGTTTATCAAGGACTACGAGTTCGCGATTTAGTATCATCCGGGGAAGGCGAACGTCGTAGCAGATGCTTTAAGCAAGAAGTGTCGACATCGGGTTTTGGCTTTGAGGTGCTCATTGCATCGAGATATTCTCACTCTTAGCCAGTTTGATTTTAGACACGAGATTGGTGGAACCAGTGCATTTTTGGGAGCTGTGTTAGTGCAGCCATCTTAGAGTAACAGAGTTGTCATAGCTCAGTTAGAATACTCTTGGATTCAAATCCGAAAGGAGGAGATTACCAAAGATCCAAAAGCTGATTGGACCATTAGAGTAGATGGAGGTCTACAGATGAAGGGTAAATTAGTTATGCCAGCTAGTGCAGAGCTTAAGAGGGAGTTATTAGATAAAACACATCGTACTCGGTACACAGTACATCCAGGGACCACTAAGATGTACAAGGACCTGAAGAGACACTTCTGGTGGAGTGGTATGTGTAGAGAGATTGCAGAGTATGTGGGCAAGTGTTTTACTTATCAGCAAGTGAAGGCAGAGCATCAGAGACCGGTAGGAATAGTTCAGCCTTTACCTATTCCAGAATAGAAGTAGGCGGACATTTACATGAACTTTATTGTAGGGTTGTCAAAGTCGAAGAAAGAGAATGATTCTGATTGGATGATAGTGGATAGACTAACGAAGTCAGCATATTTTTTATTCCAGTGAAGACTACATATACAGCTGAGACGTATGCGAGGATATATGTTCGGGAGATAATTTGACTTCATGGAGTTCCAGACACGATTGTATCAGATCGAGGTTCAGTGTCTACTTTGCACTTTTGGAGGAGTTTCTAGGATTCATTTGGCAGCAAACTATCATACAGCAGTGTATTCCACCTACAGACAGATGGTCAGACGGAGAGAGTAAATCAGGTGTTGGAAGACATGTTGCGGGCTTGCATCATTGACTTTCAAGGTAGCTGGGAGAATCATATTCCACTGATAGAGTTCGCTTATAACAATAGTTATCAAGCGACAATCGGTATGGCCCCATATGAGGCATTGTATAGGAGACCTTATAGATCATCGATATGTTGGGCAGAGCCGGAGGATAGCTTAATGCTTAGACCAGAGCTTGTGAGGCAGACTACTGATAAGGTAGCATTGATCAGAGAGAGGATTCTAGCCGCTCAGAGTTGGCAAAAGAGCTATGCAAATAAGAGACGAAGACCTTTGGAGTTCCTGGTTGGAGATTCAGTTATGCTGAAGGTATCGCCTATGGAAGGCGTTCAGTGAATCGGAAGACGAGGAAATCTTGCACCGAGGTATATTAGACCTTTCTAGATTTTAGAGCGCATGGAAGCTGTGTCATACGAGCTAGGTCTTCTAGCATCGATGTCTAGTATACATAATGTATTTCATATTTCTATGCACAAGAAGCACTTACATGATGGGAAGCAGCAGCGAGTGTTGGATGAATCGGAGTTTTAGATTCAGGACGATTTGACTACGATTGAGATCTCAGTTTGTATACTTATTAGAGAGGACAAAAGACATAGAAACAAGTGATTCTCTTGGCGAAAGTTTAGTAGAACCGGAGAGGAGTTGAAGAGGTTTCCTAGGAGCGCGAGGAGAATATGCGTCGCGACTACCCTCACCTGTTTGAGCAGGTAAATTAAATTTTTAGTATGACTTATATATGACTTATGGTTATATGTATGGTGATGTTTATACTTAACACTAAAATGAGGGTATTAACACTTAACTCCTAAGTACTCGGAACATATGATATATATATGAGGGGTTTCTTGTTTGGATTTTTCACTCGATGTACTTGTTTTATTTAGTTAGGGGTTAAGTGGGGGTATTTACATTTTAGATGGTTAAGTGTAGACATCAAGGATGATTCTCGGGAGCGCGAAGATGTTATACAGTGCGACTACCTGCACCTATTGAGGAAGTGGATTGATTTATGTGTGTGATTATTTGTATGGTTATATTTAGATTTAACGCTAGAATGAGGATATTTTCGCTTAATTCTTAATCTTTTGGAACATATGGTATATATATGGGAGGTTCCTTGTTTGGATTTTTTGCCCGACGTACTAGTTCTATTTGATTAAGGGTTGAGTGGGAATATAGTCATTCTGGATTGTTAAGTATAAATATCCCTATATGCTTATCAAGAGTTTAATATTATGAGAAGTGTATGTGCGGGTTGGATTTCACCCTCGACATGCTTTCTAATACTATCTTTCAGTTAAGTATGATTTCTGAATTTCGAGGACGAAATTCTTTTAAGGAGGGAAGAATGTAAAACCCTAAAAATTTGAATATTTTATGATAAATAATAATAAATATGTTATATATTTATAAATAACATATTATGATGTTTGAGTATACTAGGAATTGATTTGAGATCAATTCAATGTATATATGTGTATATATAAGAGCAAATGCACAAATCATGCTCGATGTATAAATCTAGAAAATTTATGACCAGTGGAGAGATTTTGTATTTTACACACTGATACGTTGTGAATATGGAAAAATTTAAAAGACCAAAGTTGTATATATCTTCATTATCTTTTCAAAAAATCTTTAATCACCTTATTCTAAGGTCAGATACGAAAGTTACAGCCAATATATCGAAGAGTATGTTTTCAGTCAGACTGGGTTTTCCAGTTTCGGGTTTCGGGTTTTGGGCTGTAGTTTTTAGGGTTTACTGTCATATATACACATGTTTAAATACAAAAAACACCTATTTTCTCCTGTGTTCCAAACCCTAGCAGCCCCTTTTCCCCTCTCTCAAACCCTAGTTCTTTTCTTTGGCGATTTTGAGGGATTTCGGAGGATTTTTCAGCTGGTTTTGTGCAGTGCAGCGAAGGGGATTGGTTCTCTTTCACGTGGTAGGAGTTTTTCTGCATCTGAGGTGAGTAATATTTCACCCAACTCTGTACCCTTTAATTTTGCACGTTTTATTAAGTTTTATTTGGATTTTTCGAGCCTAAAACGTATTTTTAGTGTACAAAATATAAATCTTTATAATTTATGAAGTGAGAATACATTATCATAATTTTTTAATTGATTACAACAGTAACCTTAACAAATTTTAGATCTAAAATTTATTAATCATGAATTAAATCACAAGTTTTTGCTTTTAAAACGTTTAAACATGTGTGTATAAATGTTTAGGGTTTCGACGATATATTTACATGCTAATATTTCATTTCATGTTGTTTCATATTGTTAGACCCTAGAAAGGGGTGATTAGGGTCTTATGCTAATCTAATCCGATTTTATGCTAATTAAAACTTATTAACAAGTTATCCTAGCAAGTATGAAATACAACATGATATGCGAGCAAGGATAAGTAATATGAACAATGAGATATATCCTATATGATAAAAATACATGCAAGGATATATAAACTAATACAATGGTGATATAATCAAACTACAAATGTGATAGGGCAAAATATACGCAATGGCGATATAAGATAAATGCATAAGCAAATGCGCCAATGACAAACTCGAACACACTCAAATGATCACGGAGTTCGGACCTTCCGTCCTACGTCTCCGCTCCCCACTCCCGGGGACAAATCCACTATCACAACCGGGTTTACTACGTTCACCCGAATAACATTTACACCTCACAATGTCGGTTTCAACGCTCACCGATCAACATAACACTTACACTCACAATGTCGGTTTTTAACGCTCACCGATCAACGTTCACTCCTCACACTTGATTTTCTAGCTTACCGAAAACTTTATAATCTCACAATGTAACAAACAATAAATTTGTTCTCTACAATAGATGAGAACACAATGAAAGCTCGCACTCAATTGTTACAACTCTCACCAACCCAAATATACTATGTATGAAAATACGATAAGCTCATGTGAGTGTGTGTAACAATGAGAATAAATAAAACTTAACTCAAGAAGAACTAGCATTAAGATTGATATGAAATACAATAGTAAAAATGCCAGGAAATAGAGTTAAGGAAACTTCTCTATAAACACAAAGAGAGGATGATGAAATATTAAAGATGAACTCTTCAACAACTGATGTAAGCTCCTCTTTGTAAAACCCCAAACTTAAAACAAACTAACCAAGCTTAAACCCTTATTAAACTTTTGTTTTAAAACTTCTTGGTTGGTTTGAGAACTGAGATCAATGGGGTATTTATAGCCTCCCAAAACCTCAGCCAAAAGCCCCAAACAAAAAGACCAAAAAGCCCCAGACAACGGCTGCAGAAAATAGCCGTTGGGAATAAAAAGACAGAGCGGCGGTCGACCGTGAAATTCTCGCAGTCGACCACGAGTTACTTTCGAGCCTGAGAAATTTCCAGAGACTTTTGCGGTCGACCGTGACGGTCGACCGTAGGAAATTTCGAACTGATGGTTGACCGTGGCGGTCGACCGCGAAAGTTACTGCTGCCCACTCAAGAAAAGAACCAGGCGCGGTCGATCGTGGCGGTCGACCGCAAACTGATAAATAACAAATCAGGTTTGAAAGTTGTTTTTCTGATTTTAAAACCCTGTTTAAAAATATCAAATAAATTTAAAAAATTGTAAAACTTTGGAAAATGATTGTAGACATGATAATACATATGGTACAAAAACTGGTTTTTAGAAAAGACCTCCTAAATAAAAAATATCATCATTTTACAAAATAGTCCAAAACATAAAAATGTGAATATATGAGTTTTGACATTTTAGCTTAACCATGTTTTGAAACAGTATAAAATGATTTTATAGACTTGAAGAAAGATGTAAACTATTGTTATGAAGTCTATAAACAATGAATATAGTATTTTATCAAAATACACATATAATGCTCTAAAACATGATTTCATTAAACTGAATAAAATTGATATTGATGAAATCATATATATGCATACAAGTATGAAACAAGAAATGTATTTTCAATTGTATTCAATTGTTTCATAGTAAAACTTGAAAACTCAAAACCATGTATGTATATATATAACTATAGAAACCAAAATTTAACTTATGTATGTATATATATATATATATATATATATATACAAAGAAACCAATAAAATTTGTGTGCATATTATATTGAGCTTAAAGTACCAACACACATAATATAACACCTAAATTAAATGTTACCCAAGCAAACTTGATCTTCAATAAGCTTGACTTGGTACACTTGTGGATGAAGCTTGAACTTGAATCTTTAACTTTGAATTGCGTAGGCTTCACTCCACAATTCTGCTAACCTCCATTGGATATGATCGTGAATGCACAATTCCATCCATCTTCCAACATGTTGTTTGTCTACAATAAATAGATAAGCACAAATACTAGACAAACAATATTAGTGGTAAATTGTTTGTTAAACATCATCAAAATAAAGAGGCCAACAATCTCCCCCTTTTTGATGATGACAAACAATTTATAAAAAGGATATATGCATGAAAGGAAGTTATTATGTAAATTAGAATTATCATGCATATAACCAAGGAAAGAATATACTCACAATATTTCTCCCCCTTTGACAACATCAAAAAGGGGAAAACCATATAAATGAAAGAGAGCGAAAGTTCCCCCTACATATGAGCATGGGTGAGTATAACAAATATATATATATATATATATATATATATATATATATATATATATATATATATATATATATATGTCCCA
>BQKN01063238.1:68471-81693 GCA_022839385.1 Asparagus kiusianus
TTAACTGAAGATAAGGAAGAATCATCCATTGTTATCCGAAAAATCCCTAACTGAAGCCTATAAATACAAGCCTAGGGTCTCCTTTCAGCGGGGGGATTTATTATCAAGAGGAGGAGGTGCTGCCGGATTGAAGAGTCAAAGGAGCACGAATTTCAACGAAGGTTTACAGATCTCAGTGAGTTCTTCGGCATAAAGAAGGAGAGTTTGAGAGATCCGAAGCCTGTTCCCGTCCGTTCCTCGAGATTAGGCTTGGTCTTAATCTCGAGAAGAGCCCTGATTTCGTTTGGTCGATCTCAACGCTTCAAGCAAATACCTCCTTGGTGAGGTAGGAGCTCTGTCCAATTTTTTAGCAACCGGATCTGATTCGTGATCGTCCATGGATAAACCCTGGCACATGCAAAGATACCACGTAAGCAGAAGACCGATAAACGATCTCTGCGTTTGTTTGACGAGAATTGTATTTTTTTCGTTTTCATTGTGTAAAAGTCTTATAAAAAGACTATCTTTTTTTGTTTTCATTGTAACGACTAAAGTTGTAATGAATATCGCAATGAATACATTAATTTTTGACGTAAATAAACTGGCGACCACAGTAGGAGCTAACATCTTCGCTGCCGGAGCTGTCGTGTCGCAACCTCGGATCTGCATCCCGGTTGAAGAAGTGGTCGAATACGAGTTCGACCAACTGAAGTTTGAGGAATATCTGTCATCCTCCTCCTCCAGATCCTCCGCCTCTCGTAAGCGCAGGAAGATCAAGACCCCCGTTGCTGCGGTAGCTGAACCTTGCAACGCCCTTCCGGCCTCCAACGAGTCCGGATCTACAGATCTGAACTCCTCCGCAATCAAGGAGTTGAGTACAGAAGGCGCGCCCACTTTATCGAAGAGAGCTCACCAAAGGCAGCGCCAACGCCTTGCGTGCCAACTCGTTAGGGCTTTGGAGTCAATTGACGGGATCCGTTATGAGGCGGATCTGAAAATTTGGCAACGCCAAGTGCCCCAACAGCGGACAAATGCCCTCTCCTCCAAATCATCAACAAGTGAATGGGTACAAGTCAAAAAGATCCGTTCAACTCTTGAAGAGCGGACCAAAAAGCACCGCGCACTGCTTGCGTACGCGCGAATTCTTACGCAAGAGGCCAAAAGGCTACAGAGGGAAGAAGTGGAAAAGAAGCCACAAAAACTGCACCAAGTTTGGAGGCCAAAGTCCAAGACGACGGCCGAAAAGATCAAGGAAAGCGGGTCACTCAAATCCAACCCTCCAAATCGTGGGTCACTTGGATCCGACCCTCCACTTCGCGGGTCACTTCGATCCGACCTTCCATTTCGCGGGTCACTTGGATCCGATCCTTCAAATCGCGGGTCACTTGGATCCGACCCTCCACTTTGCGAGTCACTTGGATCCGACTCTCCAAATCGCGGGTCACTTGGATCCGACCCTACACTTCGCGGGTCACTTGGATCCGACCTTCCACTTTGCTAGTCACCCAAATACGACCCTCCAAGCCGCGGGTCACCCAAGTCTGACCCGCGCCAGAGTCAAGGCAGAAGATGTTCTGTGTCTGTTTCGTCGATCCCTTTGAGTTCCGCATCACCGGTGGAGTCCCGTGACAGTGTAGACTTGTCCCGTTTTATGATGAAGATCGCGGATCGTCTTTGTCCTTCGCACGCGGGTCGAGGCAAAGCCCCAGTCAAAGAACACTTGGGTCGGGTGACTGAATCCCTAGCAATTACTTAAGCTGGGGGTCGCACATGAAAAACTTCTGTAATTGACTGCCTCGGACGACGAATTAAACTCCAAGAGCCCATCAAGAGTTCATGCTCACAAATGCGTGACTCTAAACGCGTGACTCTTGAGAATGCTAATAAAGCGGCAAATCCCCTGAAAGAAACGTATTCATCTGATGATGACAACGTTATACCAGGGGAGTCGTGTCAACACACGATAGGTTACTCCGGTCATCTGACCGATGAGTTGTACTATTGCGCTGGGGGTATGAACAAGTCTCGGAAGAGATATACCCGAGAAACAAAGTCTCACTGCCTGTGCGCCAAGTTAATCAATGCAGTATTATCAGCGTATAGGTACCCCAAGACCGTTCCGCAGAGGGTCTCGGTATTTGAGGAGATCTCCAACGGAAAGGCTAAGTCCAATCTAAAGCGTCTCCGTAAGAAATGATCGGTCATTCAAGGTGACGAACCCCCAGAGGTTACCATCAATATGGTTGATAAGGGAAAATCGATTCGACCTTCTAGCTCTGACCCGCTTGTATCGCATCGTCTAACCCGGTTACGATCAGGAACTATTAGACAAAGGGATTATCAGAGAATGCAGAGAGGGTTATCCTCGGATGATGAAGCATCGGATGCTAACTCGACAATCGCTTCTGATAATACGGTATCCAGTCCGAGACAATCCCGCGAAGTGTTTATGATTAACACTGAGGAAGTAGCCAAAATGGTTGAGGATGCCTTGGCCAAGCAAAAAGAGAACTTCAAGTTCGAAATGGAAACAGCTATGCGGCGGATGAAGGAAGAGCATGACCAACAAATCCGAACTTTGTCGAATCAACTTGGTTAATCCAGTCGTCACAACGTTGCTAACCAAGCAAATAGCGATTCAGATGTGGATGAACGCCTCAATGCTGAGAACCCTCCTTTTGACCAAAACACTGGGGGTGACTACACTAAAGATAACAACGCTGAGGGTGGTTCCACCGAAGATGACAATGCCGGGGGTGGCCGCGTTATTCCTCTTTCAAATTGTCCGAGGCCCGATACGAGCGAGGATGAGAAAATAAAAGATCTTGAGAGCAAAATTAATGCTCTAATGTCTGCCCGAGAGGTAAAGAGGGCCGGCATTCCGTGTCCTTACCTGAGAGAGTGGGATTTGATCCCGTATCCGGCGAAGTTCAACCTAATTAACTTCACGCCGTTTGATGGAAAGGGCTCGCCTACTCAACATCTGATCTACTTCAAGTCTCACTTGAGTATGATCTCCGATAATGAAGCCTTAATGGTTCGGTCATTCGTTGGCACCCTTCGCGGGCCCGCCTTCGATTGGTACCGTCGTCTCAAGTCTGGAAGCATCAACAGTTGGGACGACCTGGAGAACCTGTTCCTCACTCACTTCTTTGAGGATGATGCCAATGTGTTAATCAGGACACTCTTCGATGAGAAGCAAAAAGACGAAGAGACGGTCGACGACTTCATCAAACGTTTTTGGAATAAGGCGATGAACTGCCGAGATCCGATCACGGAGGACTTCATCCTCCAAACATGTCATAATAACCTATCTATTGAGATATTAGAAGTTATGGGAGTAGCACCATCCAACAACTGGAAAGAGTTGAAGGTGCGCGGAGAGCGGGCCGAATGCTTCCTCCGAAGGAAGAAGGCCGAGAGGAGCCAACCAATGGCTAATCCTCCGAACTCAAACTTCGCCTCCCGTGGTAAGGGCAAGGCACCTGCAGCAGCTGTTGACGCTAATCAAACGTCGCAACAGCAACCCCACACACAGCAGAAGACTTCGGGTTCAAGACTCCAAAAAGAGTACTCCTTCAAGGACGAAGACGTTCCAGCCATCTTCGAATCCCTCCTTGAAAACAATAAGATCAAGCTTCCACCTATCACAAATCAGGAGGAAGCTGACAATACTGTGGATCCAAAATACTGTACGTACCACACACTGCTAGAAAATGGGTTATTGGCTACGGATATATAGCGACGGATCATTCCGTCACTATAACATGACTTATAGTGACGGATTTTCCGTCACTATATATCCGTAGATAAATGTAGTTTTAGCGACGAAAAATGTTGTTTTAGCGACTAAACTTTTCCGTCGCTAAAATATTACCGACAATCTTCATTGCCGTCGGTAAAGAACCATTTAGCGACGGAATTTCCATCGCTAAAATTTCTTTTAACGACGGAATAGTCCGTCGCTAAAAGTTTTGGGTGGAAAAAAAATTTCGGGCGCGGGCGCCCAAAATTTTTGGGCAGCCCGCGCCCGAATTTAGTGAGAGAGGCTTATTAGCCTCTCTCAGACCTGACACCCCCCACTCTTTCCCCCTCTCTCTCCCCCATACCCTCACCCCCCCGCTCTCAGACCTGTGCCCCCCATCTCGTCGCCTCCACCGCTGCTGCCGTTTGGTGGAGCCGCCGTCGCCGCCGTCGATCTCTCCCCCCCTCTCTCTCAAGGTACCCCTTTCCCCTCCCCCCTCAATCTTATAGTTTACAGTTACAGTTTAATTTTTGCAAAACCCAAAAATTATGGAAAAATCAAAACCCTAATAAAAATCAAAAGCCTAATAAAAAATTAAGATTATAGTTATAATTATAGTTTAATTTTTGCAAAACCAAAAAATTATGGAAAAATCAAAACCCTAATAAAAAATATTCATATTGTTAAAATTATAATATAAAAAAATTTAAGATTAGGGTTAGGGTTAGGGTTAGGGTTAGGGTTAGGGGAGGGTGAAGGTGAGGGTGAGGGTTAGGGTTATGGTTAGGTGAGGGTGAGCATAGGGGTGATGGTAAGGTTGAGGTTGAGGGTTAGGGTTAGATGAGGATTAGCGTTATGTGAGGGTGAGTGTGGGGGTGATGGTGAGGTTGAGGGTTAGGGTTAGTGTAGGGGTGGGGTGGGGGTGATGCTGAGGGTTAGGGTTTGGGTGGGGGTGGGGGTGAGTTTTAGGTTGAGGTTGAGGGTTAGGGTTAGGGTTAGATGAGGGTGAGGGTTAAGGTTAGGGTTAGGGGGTGAAGGTGAGGGTGAGGGTTAGGGTTATGTGAGGGTGAGTGTGGGGGTGATGGTGAGGTTGAGGGTCAGGGTTAGGGTTAGTGTAGGGGTGATGCTGAGGGTGAGGGTTAGGGTGGGGGTGGGGATGATGCTGAGGGTTAGGGTTAGGGTGGGGGTGGGGATGATGCTGAGGGTGAGGGTTAGGGTGGGGGTGGGGGTGAGTTTGAGGTTGAGGTTGAGGGTTAGGTTTAGGTTTAGGGTTAGGGGAGGGTAAAGGCGAGGGTTAGGGTTAGGGTTAGGGTGATGGTTACAAAGAGGGTGAGGTGATTGTGAGGGTTTATCGTAACTATTATATCGCTAATTACATACAAATTGCACACACTGTACACTCATATTTTCGAGCTGTAGAATACCCCGTCCAATAAATACTATATATAATCTCTTTATTTACTTGTCACATACGCGTACAGGATTGTTGGCAGATACGATACCATCGTGTTCGGTCCGATAACCTTTCCGTACTCGTATGTGACGGAGGGCTTATATATAAATATTTATTGGATCTGTCCAGTTTGGACGGGTTAGGTATGTAAACATGGCGTGCATATGTATTTACGTGTGTTCTTGTGTACTTTCTTTTCGTCAGAGTTTCGGTGGCGCTTACTCATTGTTCTCCGTGTACTATAGTGTACTCGGAGAACAGCGGGTAGGTGCTGCCAAAATTTTAACGAAATAAAAGTACACTTGAACACACGTAAATACATATACACGCTACGTTTACATACCTAATGGGATAGAAGCCTTCCTCTGACAGCCGATCACACACACTTGTCCTATAACTTAAAATGATATATGTAGGGATATGCTCACTTCTATTAATTTTTAAATTCTAGATGCGGACAATTCCTGACAAATCGTTCATGGGCATACCAGCTGCCGAAATTTTGACGAAATAAAAATACACTTGAACACACGTAAATACATATACACGCTACGTTTACATACCTAATGGGATAGAAGCCTTCCTCTAACAGCCGATCACACACACTTGTCCTATAACTTAAAATAATATATGTAGGGATATGCTCACTTCCATTAATTTTTAAATTCTAGATGCGGACAATTCCTGACAAATCATTCATGGGCATACCACGTGATCGAAGGCATCTAAACACTCGATACAAGGATGGGATAGAAGCTTTCTTAGCCTACTCTGACACTAACCCTCTACGGTCACACAGCGGGTTGATTTTTTGTCCTTGCAAGAATTGTAGGAATGATAAAATACTCACTAGGAGTGACGTAAGTTTCCATCTGTCAATCAATGGATTTGATAGCTCTTATGTATTTTGGAGTCATCACGGTGAAGGCGTCCCGGTGATGCAATTAGAGGAAGAGTTTACTGATGTCAACAATCTGACAATTGACACAACTGATATGTTGGAAGATATTCTTACTGTGCCGTCTTCGAGTGATGTTAACACTACTGATATGTTTCAAGATGTAGCCCGATTGATGAGACTTGTTGAAGAAAACGAGTCACCATTATACGAGGGTTGCACCGAGTTCACAAGGCTTTTTTTTATGCTGAGGCTTCTTCATATCCAAACACTCAGTGGGATGGCTGTTACACATTTCGAGATGTTATTAGACTTGCTCAGGAAAGTCATTCTAGGCGGCGAGAAGAGCATCCCCGCAACTTATTATGAAGCTCACAAGATTGTTGATACCCTGAGGCTTGATTACAAAAAGATAGACACCTGTCCTAATGACTGCATCTTGTACAATAAGGGTAATGAAGGTCTAGAGGAATGTCCGACGTGTCATGTATCATGCTGGAAAGAACATACGGGCACATCTGAAAGCATATCATCCAATAAACAGAGCAGAATCCCTGTGAAGGTTCTCCGATATTTTCCAATTATTCCTAGGCTGCAGAGGTTTTATATGTCTTCCGAGCTGGCTGAGAATATGCGATGGCATTCGACCGATAGCAAAGAGGACGGGAAATTGAGACATCCTGCTGATGGTGAGGCATGGAAGCACATCGATTGTATATACCCTGACTTTGGTAAGGAGTCTTGGAATATTAGGCTGGGCTTGCTAGCGACGGATTTAATCCGTTTGGAGTAATGAGCTCTGCTTAGTCTACCTGGTCAGTGTTGCTGACACCGTACAACCTGCCGCCGTTGATATGCATGAAGCAGCCATACATGATACTGTCACTCTTGATCCCTGGAAGATATTCTCCTGGAAATAACATTGATGTTTTCCTCCAACCATTAATTGACGACTTGAAGCTTCTCTGGGATGAAGGCGTCAACACTTACGATGCTTATGGTAAGAAGGCTTTCCGTATGCGTGCAATGGTCATGTGGACAATTAATGACTTTCCAACATATGCTAACTTGTCTGGATGGTCGACGAAGGGTCAGATTGCTTGTCCGATTTGCATGTCAGATTATGAGGGAAAGTTCCTGAAATACAGCCGTAAGTTCTGTTATTGGTAACACAGAAGATGGTTACCTACAGGGCACAAGTTCAGAAAGTTAGTAGGAAAGTTCGACGGCAATCCAGAAAACAGAACGGCACCACCAAGGCTGACCGGGGAAGAAATATTTGAGCTTCTACATCCTCTACCTAAAAAAATATTTGGAAAGAAAAGATTCAACAAAGAAAAGCCATTTGGGGTTAGGAGAAAAATATTAAAACAAAATTGGAAGGGAAGGGGAAAGGGTAAGCAATTTCTCAAAGGCAATTCGAAAGGAAATAAACCTCGCACTGTCCAATCGCATGGGCGTGTCTCTAAGGGTACTGAACTTCTACATGGATGGTCAAAATTCAGCATATTTTATCAATTGCCATATTGGAGAAGTTTAAAAATACGTCACAACTTGGATGTCATGCACATCGAGAAGAACATATGCGAGAATCTCTTGAACACTTTGTTGCAGGATGGGAAAAAATCAAAAGATGACTTAAGGGCACGTCGAGACCTAGCAGAATTGAACATCCGTCCCGAACTGCAAGCTATAGATAAGGGTGACGGAAAGTTTGAACTCCCAGCCTCCCGTGTCACACTGTCGAAGGATGAGATCCACAATATGTTTTTATTTCTAAAGTCCGTGAAGACACCGGATGGTTATGCTTCAAACATTTCAGCAAATGTGCATATTGAGGACAGGAAAATTTTAGGACTCAAGACACATGACCATCATATTCTATTGCATCAACTTCTCCCGGTTGCGTTGCGACATGCTGAGAAGGAACTCGCCATGGTGGTTATAGAATATTGCGGTTTCTTCAAGCAGTTGTGCTCCAAGGTGATTGATGTCAGGGAGTTTGAAGAATTAGAGGGACGTGTAGCCAATACACTGTGTAAAATGGAAATTCTATTTCCACCCTCGTTCTTTACGGTCATGGTGCATCTCACAATACATTTAGCATATGAAGCCCGCATCGCAGGACCAGTTCAATATCGCTGGATGTACCCTGTGGAGAGGTATTTATTATTATAATGCTCAATTAGTATTTGTTAAATTACGTTACTCAATTTTATTTTGTCACAAATCATGAAACTATATGCTTGTAGGTATTTGGGTTTCATGAAACATTTGATGCATAATCGTGCACATCCTGAAGGATCGATAGCAGAGAACTATCTAAGTAATGAGAGTTTGAATTTCATCTCTCGTTACTTGCGGGGTGTGGAGATAAGGCTCAACCGTCCCCAACGAATAATTGACGGAACATTCTATAATGATCGTGGGGAGGACACTAGATTCCCCAGAATGGAGCTAGATCAAGCCCACACATATATCTTGAGCAATGATACTACATTTAACATATATGCGGCGTAAGTATTTAACTGTTTGAATCAGATCATATCACATCACAATAACTATCTCTATTTAACTGTTATAAATGATTTTATTCTAGGCTTTACATCCGATATGTCCAAACTATCCTTAAATGCAGAACAAAAAATAAAAGAGTTATGGACACACACTCTAGACAATTCCCTGCATGGCTGAAGGGTGAAGTAAGATTTATTTACATTTCTGATTCGTATATCAAATATGTGCCTGCCAACAGATATTTAAAGTATTTGTTTCTTTTCCTAAAGGTTGACCGACGTATTACGAATGGGGTTAACCTGTCTGAGAAAATATGTTTATATGCCAGAGGTCCTTCTAACGTGGTTAAGCGTTATGGAGGCTACTGTATCAACGGCTTTAGGTTTAACACCATCGGTTTCGAAGAGAGACGACAAACGCAAAATAGCGGTGTGTTCTGCTCCTTCTCGCAACTGTCATACGCTAGTTCAAAAGATCTAAATCCGATACAAGGTGAAATCTATTGCTACGGTCAGATAGAAGACATTGTGGAGATTTTCTATGGGATTAATAATGAAGTCAGACATGTGATGTTTAAGGTTCGTTGGTGTGAGCTGAAAAAGGCGAAGGATGACTACGGTTACACACTCGTTAATCTTAACAAGGAAATATATCAGACTGAAAAGTATATGTTAGCTGCTCACGCCAAACAGTGCTTTTATGTCAAAGATATAATAAAAAATGACGAATGGGTTGTCCTTAAGAATCCGCCTAGATCCTACATTCATGAAGCCGTGTCTGACGAAGATCAGGAAGATGTTATCTTGGCCGACGAAACAGTTGCTGAGTTTTCCTTGACACAAAATAATCTGGTGGATGAAATTGCACTGGCGCGCCCTGATGTACCTGCGATTATATGTGAGCCAAGGCGTAAAGTCAAAAAACGAGTCCACGGTAGAGTCGATAAAACTATAAGGATAGTCCTTTTGTCAGCACGCACACGGTCGCAGGCTAACCGCACACGGTCGCAGAGTAGAGCCTCAACATCATCATAATAATATAATACTTGGTTATGATTTAAAAAGAACATTCATGTATCTGTTTGACTGGTTAACATGTATCAGTTTGTGTTATGTATTATAGTATTGCCTTTATATTATCTGTTTGACTGGTTATCATGTATCAGTTTGTGTCATGTATTATAATATTGCCTTTATATTATCTGTTTGACTGGTTATCATGTATCAGTTTTTGTCATGTATTATAGTTTTGTTGGGTACTCATTCTGTTTTCAAAGTATAGATGACAAAAGGATTACGTAAGAGAGCGCTTGAGAGACTTTTTGGTAGACATTCTGGAGGCGACGCACATGGCTCTACGTCAGGTATTTTTATTTATTTATTATATCTGTACATTTTTATAAACTATTAATACGAGCCTAGCATTATTTTTTAACATTTCCTACGCAGGCCGCATCGCTGCTACACATGACTCGCCGCCACAGGACACAGGACGAGGAGATGCTCCACCTGATGCGGAGACCCTCGTTGATCCTACCCAGCATGCAGAGATGCCGTCATCGCCTCCTCCGCATGCAGATGTATTGGAGGAGCGTCGATATGAGCCATATAGCGTAGCTGTAGAAGCTGTGCCACTACCGTCGGATTCTATTCCGGATCAGCGAGCCCATGACCCGGCCAAGGTGAAGAGGGATTGGGATGCTTATCATGATTTGCGACCTATCGCACAGCATAGGTATGAACAAGCAAGGCGTAGATGCCTCGAATTGAAAGGTGTGTATAGATTTTTATATTTTATCTGTTAATATTTTAATTTGTATTATCGATATTGATTGATTTATATTTCGCCTGAATTTTATTTTTTTGTAGGTACCGAGCGACCTACTAGGCGCAGCCGCGGTGGTACCAAGCCACAGAACCTCATCCCAGATATTCATCGGAGGGCCGTGATCCGATGGGAGAACGGCGTGCCTGTCGGGTCATTTGCTAACTCTTTCAACAATTTCCTCGCCGCTTTAGCCAGGAGACATGATTTCTTCAACATATTTTTGACGTGGAAGTCACGGCGGATTGATGAGCTGGTGGCTTGTTGGAGATATATATGTGTGAGTCATTTATTTTAATTCTCATAATTATTAGTCATTTTATTATTTTGTTTAACACACTGATTTGTATCTCTTTTTTCATTGTATGCTGAAGCGATTTTTCTTTCTTGACGATTACGCTTGTGCCTAGACTTACTGCTTCACGCAAATCAATCTATCGTTCAAGAGGTGGCGGTTTGAGCTGAAGAAAAAATATTTTATTCAAAGAACAGAAGATTAGGAGCGTTACTGGCATCTTGACGAGCGCGTAGATGGAGTAGATTTTTTTGCACTTTGCGATTATTGGGACACGGCCGAAATTCAGGTATTATTGAAGTATATATTTTCGTTTATTGTTTGAAATTCTATATTATATCTGTTTAACATTGTTTTGCAGGATCAAGCTGAAACAGCAAGGAGGAACCGCAATGCACCCCGCAGTTACGAGCATCACGGGGGCTCCAGGTCTTTCAGCCAGTATTATCATCAATTGGCGCTTGAGGTATATAATATATTAGCTCTTAGGTTATCAATTTGAGTATAATTTATGTGTTATGAGTTAATGATATATGTGAATAAAATAGGGAAGGGGAGAACTCGGGCATTTTGCAGATCGTATTCTGACTGGTTGGAGTTCAAATTACGCCGATGAAGTGAAGAAAGCACAGAACCGGGATCTGGCTGTAAGTAGCAAATAATTTGTATATTTAATTTTTATAACAATGCATTTTAAATGTGTTAGAATTGACCGGGTTGTTTTGGTATATCGCAGGAGAAATTACATGCTAAGGTGCAGGAGCAATTATCACAGACTCAGGTCGATTCTAACACTCCGACCCGATTAAGTAGAGAGGAGGAGGATAGCATCATCGAGACGGTCATTGGACCGAGTAGGAAGAACAGATACAGGTGGAGAGGATCCGAGCATCGGCCGTACGAGTCCAGTAGCACCTACGAGTCTGCAGCTCCACCAGGATGCAGTTCTTCTCAAGACCGACTATAGAGCAGCGGATGAAAGCGATGGAAGATTGGCAATCGCGTCGGGAGTCGGAGATACTCCAGATGGCGGAGGAAGAACGGAGGCGCCAGGAGCAGAGGGAGCTGGAATTCGCCCAGTTCATATCGACTCTGCCTTCTGATTCTCAGGAGGCATATAGGAGACGGTTTTTGGCGGATCAGGTAATATATATATTTCTTTTTTAATTAAATGAATTAAATATAAAATTCTTACTTAGTTATGAGTATGCCATGTGACTAAATGATATCACACAAACTGTTACCCACAAACTATATCTCTCTCCGAAACACAACTAAAATTATATACTTAATGTTTTTATGTGATGGTGGTGTTGATGGTGCGTGCGTGCGTAGCGATGGTTGTATTGGTTAGTGAGTTGGTTAGTTGGTTGTTATTTTGTTTTGTTGTGGGGCGTTCGTGCGTAGGGTCGTTGGTTATGTTGTTGGTTGGTGGGTGTTTTTGTGGTGGTGGTGGTGGTGGTGATGATGATGATGGAGGGGGAGGGGGTGGGGGTAGGAGTTTGGTTGGTTGGTGGGTGGGGTTGGGGGATTGTTATTGTGGTGGTGGTGGTGTTGTTATTGTTGTGTTGTGGTGTTGCATGTGTTGTATTGTGTGTGTGCGTGTGTGCGTGTTGGTGGAGATAGGTACGGGTGCGTGCGTGTGTGCGGGTGAGGTTAGAGTGTGTGCGTGCGTTGTTAAAAACATGTGCGTGCTTGCGTATAATACATAAACTCTCTGAATCATATAACATGTAAGAATATGCCATGATACTCTATTATTGCTATACTTGCATGTCATGCCTTGTTGTTTTATAATTTGTTACTTTAATGTAAAATTCAGTTTTTGATGATGTACGTATTGCTCTATAACGTTTCATTTATATTTTTAGGCTGGGACTTCTCGACAAGGTGGAGTTGGTGATGAGGATGAGGATGATCGGGACTGATTTTATGTGTTTAACATTGAAAACAATTGGTGTGCTGTATAAATAACATTTATAATGTTGGGACTGATTTTATTATGATCGGGACTGATTTTATTATGTTTTTAGTGAAATAATTGTTATTATGTTTTTATTATGTTTTTAGTGAAATAATTGTTATATATGCGTGAGAATGAAAATATGTGTTATATGTGCTTGTGTTGTGTAAATTTATTATACATATTATTGTTGTGAAATATATTGTACAGGAATTTCTAATTTTCAAAAAAAAATTTAAAAAATTTCAGATTACTTTTAGCGACGGAATATCCGTCGCTAAAAGTCCTTTTAGCGACGGAAAACTGACACGCCAGACATGCACTAATACAACTTTTGGCGATGGAAAATCTGTCGCCAATATGTATAGCGACAGTAAATGTATAGCGACGGATATTTCCGTCGCCAAAAAGCATAGAATTTGGCGACGGATTTTCCGTCGCTATATATCCGTCGGTAATATTTAGCGACGGATATTCCGTCGCTAAATGTCTATTTACCTATGTTTCCGGTAAAAGTTGCTGTTTTCATTGATGTTCTCTTTTTCGAG
>BQKN01063238.1:81703-95142 GCA_022839385.1 Asparagus kiusianus
ACACCGAGCTATGTGCGGGGACCTATTGGCAATTTTCGATGCCTACAACCTACCCTTGTAATAGTGACGGCTTTTTAGCGACGGAATTCCTATTATTCCGTCGCTAAAACATTTAGCGACGGATTTTCGACTTTTGGCGACGGATTTGTCCGTCGCCAATAGTCCCCTTTACAGTAGTGACAGGAGGGTCCTTCATCCCACCAAGGATTGTTTTGCTCTCAAAAATAGCATCCAAACCTTGGTTGAAGCCGGCGTCATAACGCTGGGATAATCTGAATGAGAATCTCCACACTTCGACAAGTATAAGAGTATAAACTGCTCCTTTCAATACTCGAATAGGTATATGAGTCTAAACTGTTTCCTACTCTTGACGGAAAGTTCCTGGAGAATTTTTTTACATGTAATATTCTTAAGGATAACCCGATCATGTAACTCAGTATGATGTTAGACCCAGTTTCGCGAAGGAAGCTGGGGGTGGATGATTCATGTAACAGGAAGTTCCAGGAAGAATGCTACATATAATTTTCTTAGGGATAACCCGATTATTACAAATAAAGTGATAAACACTAAACCCACCGTGATTTCCGAACACTCTTTTGCTGAGACGAGATTCGATCACTTCGTTGGATCAATCTTCCCTCACAAAACTCCCATTGGTGTTTGACGACTCACGGTCTTTCACCACAAAATCCCCCACCGATCAGACTAATTGACGGTGGGACCATCAAAACTCCTTTCGTTTGAATCTACTCAAACTTTTGCTACGTCTGAGCACTCAACGCTCCCATTGTTAGAGTCCGTGCATAGTACTCTAAATTTTAATCTTATGATCATTGACAATTGTCAAACCTCTCCGTGTTAAGTACTTGTCACTTAACACTAGGAATCCCCGGTGAGTGATTTGTACGAATCAACACTCCTACTGTGATTTGTACTCCCACTCCCATTGTCCACTTGGTCAAACCTTCCTACAGTTAGGACCACAACCAAAATCCCCTCTCGATTCCTCCAATGAACGAGAGGTCCACAAATCGAGTGATCAAACCTATAAAAGTTAGGGTCAGCTCACACTCCCACTCTTACTTGGTCAAATCTTCCTACAGTTAGGATCAAAACCAAAATTCCCTCTCGATTCCTCCAACGAACAAGAGGTCCACTTTCAAATCGAATGATCAAACCTTCCTACAGTTAGGATCACCTCAAACTCCCGTTTGGTCAAACATTCCTACAGTTAGGGCTAAAATCACAATTCACTCTCGATAATGAGAAATTCATCTTTAGTTCGGTAATCAAACCTTCCGACAGTTAGGGTTATCCGAATCTTTTCGATTCTCGGAGTGGAGATCCCACTCTTAGTTTCACCTGCTCGGATTCTTGAAGTGGAAATCCCACTTTGAGTTTCTTCTGCACTGAAGATAGAATATAAAATTCTTCCTCTTCGATTTCAGGAGATAGAATATAAAATTCTTCCTCTCCCATTTTGGGTTAGTCTTTGCCCCAAGAGAATACACAATATTTCAACATTATAACTTCAAAACCCACGCCTAACACGTGCGGGGAACTTTATCTCGACTCTTAAATAAGCCTACACCTAACACGCGTTGCCGGTTTAGTCTTTCACCGATTGAAAAAGACACCAGAATCTAGTCTGGGGCATTTTATCCCGAAGACTAAGTAGGGATAAGTCAGCGCTTAACCTGTGCTGCTGGGTGGTTCATTCCCGTGAAAACGACCGAGTTTACGTATTCACTATCGTAGCAACAAAAATCCATGCCTTTTATGCATGGGGAATTTTATCCCGAATCCTGAGCAGAGATAAGTCAACGCCTAGCACGCGTTGCCAGTTAGTTCTTAACCGTAAAAAGAACAAAAGCCTACATATTCGACATTGTGGCAGATTATTATTCATAACGCCAAAATCCGTGCTTCACACGCATGGGGAATTTTATCCCGAATCCTGAGCAGGGATAAGTCAACGCCTAGCACGCGTTGTCGGTTAGTTCTTAACCGTACAAAGAACAAAAGCCCACATATTCAACATTGTGACAAGTTGTTATTCATAACGCCAAAATCTGTGCTTCACACGCACGGGGAATTTTATCCCGAATCCTAAGCAGGGATAAGTCAACGCCTAGCACGCGTTGCCGGTTAGTTTTTAACCGTAAAAAGAACAAAAGCCCACATATTCGACATTGTGGCAGGTTATTATTCATAACGCCAAAATCCGTGCTTCACACGCACGGGGAATTTTATCCCGAATCCTGAGCAAGGATAAGTCAACGCTTAGCACGCGTTGCCGGTTAGTTCTTAACCGTAAAAAGAACAAAAGCCCACATATTCGACATTGTGGCAGGTTGTTATTCATAACGCCAAAATCCGTGCTTCACACGTACGGAGAATTTTATCCCGAATCCTGAGCAGGGATAAGTCAACGCCTAACACGCGTTGCCGGTTAGTTCTTAACCGTAAGAAGAGCAAAAGCTCGCATATTCGACAGTGTGGCAGGTTGTTAATCATAACGCCAAAATCCGTGCTTCACACGTACAGGGAATTTTATCCCAAATTCTAAGAAGGGATAAGTCAGCGCCTAACACGCGTTGCCGGGTAGTCTATTTCCGTAAGAAAGACAAAGTCTACATATTCAATATCGTAGCACTAAGAGAGTTAACTCTCTTAGCACAACGTTACATATGAAAACGGGTTTAAACAATTCACATGCTAGCCCGATTCAAATGGTAGTCGGTAAAGGCACGTCAAACTCGTTGATGACTGAGGATTTGCTAAAAATTCTACGTCTACGTCTAACACACGTCGCTGCTTAGTCTTTTCATAGGAGAAAGACGAAGTCTACGTATTCAACATCATAGCACTAAAAGAGTTAACTCTTTTAGCACAACGTTACATGCAGAATGGATTTAAACAATCTGCATGCTAGCCCGACTCAAACGGTAGTTGGTAAAGGCTCATCAAACCCGTTGATGGCTGTGAATTTACCAAAAATTATATAAATGTGAGTCATTGACGTATCAGCTTTATTAGTTGGTCTCGTGACTTCAGCATCCGACAACTTCGGGATAAGATCCATGCACGCAGATGAATCAGCTTTAATAGTTTGTCCTGCAGCCTAATATTTGGGACCGCCACGCTCCAACGCCTTAAGTGCTTAAACTGTGTAGACTCCAGCAAACGTACGAGTATAAACTATGTTAACATCGGTCAGCACGTTACAGCAAATGTTAACGCCGGTCAACGCAAAGGTCGAATCCGATCAACGCGTTACAGTAAAGATCGATGCCGGTTAACGCATCAGCAATCTCGTCAAAATAAGGCAAACGATGATTTTAGGGAGTTCAATCGGATTCAGATATGAATTTCTGACGAAAATGATCAGTTCAAGGTCAACTCAACGATAAGAGCTAAATTTAAAAACTTACACACCAACTTCAATTCAGGATTTCGACAACGGTAAGACGATAAACGCAGCGCCGGAAGAACTTCATCTATTCGACAAAACACTGAGTAGACTGAAGGTTAAAGAAGTCAAGAATTAAAGCAATTCATAGGTCCCTCTGCGAAATTAAGGAAAATGCCTATCTTATCCAAAGCCTTCCAGACTCTTCTATAAAAGAAATAAGTCTGAAATACTTTGGAGGGGGTATCTGTAGGCGTCTAAAAATGCCTATAGGTGTCCGTACACAGCTCGAGACGGAGAGAAGACAACGAACGTTGTTATCCAAGTCTAAGAGGATTATCTGTCATCGACAAGTGGATGAAGCGAAACGACGAACCAAGTGGCCCGCGCTTGTCAATCAGCTCGCGCACGTCGGTCAACACGCGTGAATCAATCAGTTCGTGTGCATCGATCAACACATGCACGTCAACCAACGTGCGTTCGATGATCAGTCCCGTAACGAAGCGTACAAGTCAACAAGACGATCAATTACGTAAAACGGTGGAGAATACAAGTCCCGAAAAAAACCAGAAAACACCAAAAGACTCAGCGAAAACGCCACAAAACACCGCGTCCGCGCGGGTCGGCCATGTCCGACCAGCGCCCCCCGCGGGTCGGATTCGCCCTGCGCGCAGTTTCGACCTCCGGACGTGTTTTCGCTGTTTTCGATCGGTTTTTCTCAAGATTTGTTGGTTCCTGAGCATCCTAACTGATTTGATATCATCCCTAAACGTAGTTAATCACTTATTAACTGAAGATAAGGAAGAATCATCCATTGTTATCCGAAAAATCCCCAACTGAAGCCTATAAATACAAGCCTAGGGTCTCATTTCAGTGGGGGGATTTATTATCAAGACGAGGAGGTGCTGCCGGATTGAAGAGTTAAAGGAGCACGAATTTCAACGAAGGTTTATAGATCTCGGTGAGTTCTTTGGCATAAAGAAGGAGAGTTCGAGAGATCCGAAGCCCGTTCCCGTCCGTTCCTCGAGATTAGGCTTGGTCTTAATCTCGAGAAGAGCCCTGATTTCGATTGGTCGATCTTAACGCTTTAAGCAAATACCTCCTTGGTGAGGTAGGAGCTCTGCCTAATTTTTCAGCAACCGGATCTGATTCGCGGTCGTTCACGGATAAACCCCGGCACAGACAAAGATCCCACGCAAGCAGAAGACCGATAAACGATCTCTACGTTTGTTTGACGAGAATTGTATTTTTTTTGTTTTCATTGTGTAAAAATCTTATAAAAAGACTATCTTTTTTTGTTTTCATTGTAATGACTGAAGTTGTAATGAATACCGTAATGAATACATCAATTTTCGACGTAAACAAGTGCCACGAGTAGATACCAGTCAGATCCAGGTGAGAGTCACTGGATAGCTGTCAAAAACATTCTCAAGTACTTACGAAGAACTAAGGATATGTTTCTTGTCTATGGAGGTGAGGAAGAACTCTTTGTGACTGGTTACACCGATGCAAGCTTCCAAACTAACAAAGATGACTCTCGATCGCAATTTGGATACGTGTTTTGCCTCAATGTAGGAGCTGTGAGCTGGAAGAATTCTAAGCAAGAGATAGTTGCTGATTCTATAACAGAAGCTGAGTACATTGCTGCTTCAGAAGCGACAAAGGAGGCTGTTTGGATAAAGAAGTTCGTCTTTGAGCTTGGTATGGTCCGAAGCATTGCAAATCCAGTGAATCTCTATTGTGATAACAATTTTGCCATTGCATAAGCAAAAGAGCCAAGGTCACATCAGAAGTCCAAACATATACTTTGGCATTTTCATCTCACTCGGGAGATCATAAATAGAGGCGATATAAAGTTATGTAAGGTTGCAACAGAAGGAAATGTTGCAGACCCGTTGACTAAGCCTCTCCCGCAGGCTAAGCATGAGATGCATACTAGAGCGATAGGTGTTAGATATGTGAATGATTGGCTCTAGTGCAAGTGGGAGATTATTAGTATGATATGCCCTAGAGACCAATCATAGAGACGATTGTGTTTAATTTATGTTTATGCAACTTCTATGAATAATCTATTATTCGGTCCCTTGAATAAATCACTTATTATGGATCATTAAGTATGTGACTTGAACGTGAAACTCTGTAATTAGATTATGATGTTATTTTAAATAGTCTTTGTCTTTTGTCATTGTTTGGGACACTAATGATTTTATAGGCATTATGTGGATTGATTGATGATCATGTTTCACGGACTGACCCGCTATGAAACACTGCACGGATTATATGTGTCATCAGTAGGTTTCATACAATGGTTATGTTCGATCTTTTGACCTGAGATTATCACGGTTTTCTACATGAGGATCGTATACTTTGATGTTACCAAACGTTTTCCCTAAACGGATAATAATAAAGGTATCAATCGAGTATGCTATAAATCATGCAGAGGGATGTGAATGGTCAAGATGGAATTTTTTCCTCTCATATAAATAAGAGTATGATATCTCTGGGCCCCTCGAAGAAGATAGACTTAGAAAGTGCATGGCCCTGCCTAATTAGTTGAGAGTCAACTATTGAGAAGTCAGTCTAACTTCAGGTGCGAGAAATTAAAGGTTGAACTGTATAAGGTTAACACGCTTTCTGCTTTGAGTTCAATCAAGATATCTAGTGATGAAGAGACCGACATATGTCCATTGTGGACTAGGTTTCGTCTGAGATGACATTTACATGATTTGGGTAGTCATAATGTCCTGCTAGGGTCCGCTTATGACTTGTGGGCCGAAAAAGTTTTTTGGCTCACTGCCAACATCGTGTAAACCTA
Source organism: Asparagus kiusianus (assembly GCA_022839385.1). Lineage (NCBI taxonomy): Eukaryota > Viridiplantae > Streptophyta > Magnoliopsida > Asparagales > Asparagaceae > Asparagus > Asparagus kiusianus. The sequence goes on from BQKN01063238.1 coordinate 87,931, forward strand.
TTGGGTCGCACACAAGAATATGTTGGAACATTATTAAGATAAACCCGCATAAATTTAGTCATATAGAGATATGATTAGTTGTGAGGCTATCGGGTAATTGGATAAGGATTAATTTGATTAATCACGTTTGAAAGAAATACTGACCAAGTTCAATGAACCTATCTCCTAGCAATCAAATTGATATGATCAATCACGGTTTAAAGATATTATTTGATTTGAACAAATTATATTTTGAGAAAACCGTCTTATTGGAATCCCGATCTCTTTACGGTTTGAGAAACTACCTCACAGCCCTATAAAAAGGGGCATGAGATGGACTTTTTTTTTATCATCCAACCATGCTTCTGAAATCGTGAGGGGGAGAGAGAAACTCTAAAGGCCGCCGTCTTCAAAGTGCTAGCACACTGACGCGCGGAGTTCCAACAAGTTCGTGTAGATACTAGTAGAGGCGTCGCTTCAATTGCCGCGCAACATCTCAACAAGTACGCAAGCTTTCGTTGTTTATCTGCTCGCTTCAGGTAATTTTCTATCTTGGATCTTCTTCTACGCATGGATCTTAGGATGTAGGTGGTTAAAAATTTTGTTCTACATATGGATCTTAGGATGTAGGTTGTTAAAAATTTTGTTTTTACTGCTTTTGTTGTGATCAATACAGACTAAGGTAAATCATCAATATCAGATTGATGTCACAACAATAGCATCTTCATCTATATAATTATTTGATTGTGTGAAATAATTTGTATGAAAGAAACCTGCTTTTGTTGTGAGCAAATATAGACTAAGTAATATGTTCTTGAGCGAAACCTTCTCGAGTGTCCTAAAAGTGCTCTCTATTTTTCTGAAGCAAAATGAAAAGTTGTTTAAGTTTCTCTTTAATTATTTAAGTCTCTACTTAAGATTTTCAAGCCTCTAATATTGATGCTAGACCTCAACGTAAAACGAGGACATGTTATGGTTTCCATCTAATCAATTAGCTATTAATTGTTAGGTTAGAATTTAGGGCAAGCAAGAACTATTTTGATGAAAACATGCAAGCAGACCCTGCTCCCAAATTACATGAAACTTCCTAATGGAGAATAATAAGTTTTGAGTTTCACCCAACTTCAATTACAAAAGCGAATCTTTCTATATAATATTCTTTTTGTTAAGTTTTCCTATATGCAGACGGAAACAATGATTTTATAGGCAAAGGTACAATTATTGTACTCAAACACTGACAAAAAACTACACTAGAGGAAAATGGTTGCATAGTGGTGTAGAGCCCTATAAACATTGGGGTATTCCTTATACACGAAAGCAGCTAAGTAGTAAAATGATGGGAAAAACAAAAACATTGGGGTATTCATTAGATATGAAAGCAGCTAAGTAGTAAAATGATTGTAAGAACAATGAACATTGAATAACATGCTTCATCATATATATTTTGCAAGAGTTAATACTTGTCACAAAAATGCATCATTCCATGAAGAATCTCTTTTGTTATGACTTATAATGAGCGTGTTGAAGAAGAACCAGCACAAAATGAAGGTCAATTCAGAAAGACACTAATCTTATTGAATAGAAGTGAAAAGGAAGCATCCCAAGAGTTTAGCTTAGGGCTAAAATTAATTAAAATACCATTAACTGTTAAGACTGTTTGAAAAAACGACCCCTAACTTTTGCTTGTACATGTAAGTACACCAAACTGAAGGGTACTCATTTGAAGAATCACACCATTCTCCTCGTCAACTAGTTAAAAATTAAGGTCCAACCACCCCGCTCGCATGAGGACTACCCATGGAACTGGTTTGAGGTTCCACACTCAAGGGAAGGGGAAGGGAGGAGAGGAATGTGGATTAGCTAGGGGATGTGGACTTAGGCCTGCTGGCTGCCATTGTTGCCTAGAATTGTGTTTAAGATTAAGGCAATGTATAGATAATCAAAAGATTTTTGTAATCCAAAAATATGGATTATAGCTTGCTTTAGAGAATAAGATTATCCAGATTCAGAGGTATGAGCTGTTAGCCTTGTTAGGTCTCATGTTTATGAGCCTACTTCCTAATCTTGTTTTGATGATTACAAATAATTCCTAACAACGTGTGTCGAGCGTTTGCATTTGTTTTGTTAGGTAATCTACACAAACATTAGTTGAAGGTTGATTGGACTTGCGCTTACACGATCATATCCATTGGAGGATGGAAGGAATAATAAAGTGAAGCAATACAATTCAAGTCAAATATCTAATATAAAGCTTCATCCGTAAAGTTTACTAAGCTTAATTGAAGATCAAGATAGCTTGGGTAAATTAGTTTAGGGTTTATACTCGTGTGTAGTTACTTTAAGCTCAATCATATACACACATACACATTTTGGTTTAATAGTTTTCAAGTTTATTTAAATATGAAACAAATATACTTAATTATATACATACTTACATGTTTCATATTTATCATTATTAATTTTGATAAATAATATGTTTAGCTAGATAAATATGAAACAAATGGACAGAGTTATATATATACACAATTCTTTCATGTTTATACATGCTTACACTGATTTCATAAATATCAAGCTTTAACAAATATATGAAATCATGTTTATTTGCAAAATTATGTGTTTATGGAGTATAGACTCAATTACACCATTTTATATCTTTTCCTAAGTCTATAAATCCATTCAAAATGTTTCAAGAGTTTGTTTAAGTCATTTTATCAAAAAACATGTCTTGTTTAGTTTTTATGTTTTGAATCTTTTTGCAAAATGAAGAGATTTCTTATTTGGGAGGTGTAATTCCAAAAATACTTTTTGTAACATTTTTATTATCATGTTTACAATCATTTCTCAAAGTTTTATATTTTTAAAATTTATTTACTACTTTTAAAAGAGATTTGAAAATCAGATTTGCTGTTTGTTTCTGGCTGATAACTTGTTATCAGTCGACTGATTGATTTTATCAATCGAATGATGTACTCGTCTGGAATTGCCAAAAGTTTCTATTTTTATGGTTGATAAACTATCAGTCGACTGATGAGGTCATCAGTCGACTGATGAGCTCTTCAGACGATCGATGAGCTGTGAGCTGTCTATAACGATCAGCTCATCAGTCAACTGATATTGTTCATCAGTCGACCGATGACTTTTCAACGGCTAGTTTTCTAGAATTTTAGGTTTTCTTTTTTTTTGTCCTTTTTCTTAGTTTTTTCTTGGTTTTGGGGCTTGTTCTATGATCCTATATATATCTCATACCCTCTAACTTCTAAGGGTAATCAAGAAGAGTTTTGAACAAGTAAAAGGGTGTTTAAGTTTTTGTTTAAGTGTGTTTTTACAAGTTTGTTTTGTGAAGAAAGTTTCACAAGAGGAGAAGATCATCTCATTGGTTTTGGGCTTCAATTTTATCCATCTCTCTCTCTTGTTATCATTGGAGAAGTTTTATAAACTCAATCTCTAGATATTTATATGTTTGATTATCATTTCCATAAACTAGACTTTAATTGAGTTTATTTTCATTTTCACTCATTATTTACACACACTCACTTGAGCTTAAGTATTTTCATACATAGTATATTTGGGGTTGTGAGTTTGTATTCACTGAGTGTGGGCTTAATTGAGTTCTTATCTTGTATTAGAGAACAAAACATTATATTTGTACTTTTATTGTGTGATCACTTTGTAATACATATGTACACCAAGCGGAGTGTGTGGTGATCACGTAGTCGATACCAAGAGGAGTGACGTCGGTACTAAAGCCTAGGGAGAGGTAATAAAGTCGGGCACTTGAGAGAGGCGACACATGAGGACCAACACTTGAGGTTGTAGTTTGTGTGATTACATTGTGAGTGATTGTGAACATTGATCGATGAGCGTTGAAAACCGATATATGTTGAGGAGTAAACGTTTTTTGGGTGAGTGTCGAAAACCCGGTTGTGATAGTGGATTTCTTCGCGGGAGTGGGAAGCGGAGACGTAGGTCCTAAGGACCAAACTCCGTGATCATTTTCGTGTGTTTGAGTTTGCCTTGGCGTTATTATTTGTGCTTATCATTTGTCTCAATTCGTGGGAGTGGGGAGCGGAGACGTAGGTCCTAAGGACCGAACTCCGTGATCATTTTCGTGTGTTTGAGTTTGCCTTGGCGTTATTATTTGTGCTTATCATTTGTCTCATTCTATATCGTCATTGTGTATTGCTCATTGTTTATATTGCCCTATCACATTTACATCTTGTTTATTTCACCCTTATTTATATTGCTTATCCTTGCATATATATCTTGTTGCATATCATTTTTGCTAGGATATTTGTTAATTAGTTTTTAATTGGCATTAATATCAAATTAGATTAGCATTCACCCTATTCAAACCCCCCCCCCCCCTAGGGTGCTTTTCATGAGCTGCCGCAGCTGCATAAATAACCAGTTAGAATTTTAACCACTACTTTATTATTTAGTCCTTCAATAGAAATTCTCTATTTTACTTTGACTTAAAATGCAAATGGCAGGAATGGATAACCAACTTTTGACCACACACAAATACAAGAAACCACCTGACTAATGAAATTTCTGGTGTTAATGTATATAGACTATAAGGTACTGCAGATATAAACTATTACCAATAAAAGTTTCAATTACCGTGTACAGAAAGAGGTACTATCTCATCATACTGATGAAAGATAAAATATAAAAAGAAAGAAATACCTTGAGAAGATCAATTTTGTCTAGGACCAAACTCCAGGCTCTGAGTAGTGGACCAAGCAACTCTATGGAGATCTGCAAAACAAACTCCAGATGAAGGTGCAGGGCCACGAATGAATACTCCTGGAGATACAGTTTTCTGTGCTGGACTTATAAACCAACTGAAAACTAGTTCACAGCACAGAAAACTTCAGAAACTCACCATATCTTTTTATTTATTGAGTGCGTGAACCTGAAATGCACAGAAACGGGTACATCCAAGAAAGAGACGATGAAATCTCTACACAAATCTACCTGTACATCAATTTCTATAATTGCCCATTTTTGCCAGAACCTTTAATGATTAGTACATTTATCAAATTTTTATCATGAAAAATGGGTCTTAAAGGCTGTGCCTGGCGAGGGTTCGAGCCTGAGTTCTCTGATATTACGTCTTTACCATTCTCACGTGTTCAATGTCCATATGTAATTCCAGTTCAAAGGTGGGAGATGAAAATTGTATGAGGAATTTTCATGGATCATTTGTGCTTGGACACAACTTTGGCAGGTGTGCATCCCTATTTTATCTCCAGAAGCTTGAATTTCAAATCATTGGAGCCTGATTTCACATGGGAAAGATAAAGGTATTCAAACTGGAACCACTAACAGCAACATCATTTTTTACATCCATATGAGTTAAATTTATTTATTGCATAAACACAAATTTCAAGCCAGAAAATCAACCAACTCCCCATGAAGAATGTGATGCCCTAAAATTGTCAGTGATAGTACACAACAAAATGCTTGCAAGAAAAAGAACCTGGATTTTATTTTTTTCTTATCACGGGAGTGTTCACAGTTAAAAGGCAGGTACGCTTGTAAACATATATGGAGAAATTTTCTCCTCTGGCTAGAGATGTTAAATGGGTGGGTATGGGTATTAAATGGGCGGGTCATAAATGGGCGGGCATGTTTTATCCATTTACCCATTTATGACCCATTTAACATTTTCTAAATGGGCGGGTTTTTGTCTGCCTATTTAATAAACGGGCCACCTATTTGCCCATTTAATTATAGTGGTTTTGTATATAATACTTTTGGGGTGTTTTTTGTAAATTTTTAGGGGGCTTTTCGTAAAATTTTGGGGGCTTTTTGCAAACCTTTTGGGGGCTTTTCGCAATCTTTTTGGGGGCTCTTTGCAAACTTTTGGGGGCATTTTGCAAATTTTTTAGGGGTTCTCATCTACTCATTATCTGTAAGTCCACATCACTCATCTATTTTATTTGTAAATTCAGCAGTCTACGTCAGAAACAATAATAGTCTGCATGACATTTAAATACAATTAATATCCAAGTTTAGTTCTTGATCAAACCAGTAACAGTTATTCATGTTCTTTGTCCAAATTCTTGAAAAACAGAGCAAAGGATTGGGGAGAACCAAAGGAACGAAACTGCAACAAACAAACTCAACCAGTGATCGGATCAACATATCCAGCTGATTCACCTCCAGTGCATGCATTCGTTAGCAACGTTATCAGTGCAACGTCGATACCCAAAATTGCGGATTCAAGGATTGCAAATAAAGGGAACTGGTACTCGAACTAGATGTTTGGATGCACACCAAACCCATTTGATCCAATCGCAATAACTGGAATTTCCTGTGTAGCATCTAGAAACATCGACAAGCTCCTCGCTCGACCTGGAAACATAATCTCTCCTGGCATTTCCTGTGTAGCATCTGGAATCAATAGTCCGCCACTAGTTTAAAATATAAAAGGCTAAGTGACAGTGAACTCAAACTTTTGTACATTTTGTCAAAGGTAAAGTTACAGTAAAAAGAAATTTGTAGACGGCATTAAAAGCAAAAGATGGAATCTGATGGTAATGAGAAGCTGCATAATTTGGTCCATACATGTCATTATCAGGCAAATAACTTATTACTCTCGAATACATCTATGATATATCATCAGGACATGTAGGATGAAATGAAACTTATACAAATTAGGATACATCAGAGCTTTAACCAGCATATGTTCATTAAGATTGACCTGTTCAAGTATCAGATAAGTGTCTAATATGGGTATATCTCCTTCATTAAATTATCAATGCAGTAGAGAAGTACACATCATAGTTCCAAATTGGCCCTCATTTTAAACCATACATTGTATACATGTATCTATCATTGTAAACATGTTAAATCAAGCATATTCATTTATGCAACAGAACATATAACCATAAAGACCCATTCATTGTATATAGTAGCTTGTAAGAAATAACGATAAAGAAAAAAAATCAATTGTCATAATACAATTATAGTGATATATGGGACTTATAAGAAGTTTGGTGAACTTGTAATCCAAAAACCAATTTTCATAATACTTTCAACAATTCATCAAGAAGGAAAAAAGCACACACATATTCCATAATAACCCCTATAAGAAACTGCAATTACACTTAATTACTCCATAATAACCCCTATAAAACATAGTATCATCACCTAATCAAAATGAGAAAAGTGTCTGTAGAGGATTTAGACACTCCATGCTTAATGATTACATTTAGAAACTTGTTA
>BQKN01063238.1:95152-120744 GCA_022839385.1 Asparagus kiusianus
CATTTAGAAACTTGTTAGACAATAGGATTTAGACACTCCATGCTTAAAAGACAAAATGAGAAAGTGTCTGTAGAGGATTCAAAAAAATATCAGATGACAAAATGAAACAACATAGTGATAACAAGCAGATAAAGTAGGTCTACAAGACAAATACAACAGCCTAGCTGCCTATTTTGTTAAAGACATTATAGTAGGGGAAAAAAGAGACTTGTGCTTAAAACATTCTGATCCTCAGTCAATTTTCGAGCAAATTAATAGAAGCCCTTTGCTTTCTCAAGTGCATGTCTCCTGCAGGCTTATAGTCCAACTGAGAATTTTGAACTTCTACACTGCTGCCTAAAGGTGGATTTTACACAGGTTTAAATGCAGAATACAATAAGACATCGAGATATTCATAAGTCCATCACGTACAATGCATTACTCTTTTAACTAGCATTCTATTCCAACAAAGTGTTATCATGGCATTTCTTCACAGAATACACATATAATCAGATTATTCAAAAATGGTATTTTCTAAATAATAATAATAATAAAAGGTATCTTTAATATAACAACACTATTTATAAATTCCTCAATAGTCATATAGCTATACAACAAAATTGGATCTCGAAAAAGGAGGGGAAAACCCCAATTCGTAGAATCATTTCTAAGCAAAAACTGGTCAGAAAAAGGGGAAATTTCCAATGCCCTAAAGATGCTTGACGTATTGACTGAGAAAACAAAAGTTCCACAATGTAGAGATTTCAATTGTTCGATCAAAAGGGTTACTGATACCCACGCCAGTTAATAACTTTCATGAATCTATCACACAATTTAATATGAATCATCCCCATACAGGAAAGATGAACGAAGATTTCAATCAAGTTTTGGGGTCTTTGAACCGTAGCACGATTGGTCTCTTTGTCTATTGATAAGTTTTATTTCATAAAAATTGAACTAGAAATCAAAAGGAGGGGAAAAGAAGATTCTGGCTTACCCTTTGATGACCAAGATTGTAGTTGAAGATGACCAAGAGAACTCGCGGACGAGGGCGGCTAGGTGTGAGGATCCGAATCCTCTGTTGATTTCTTTGGGAATGTTTCTGGCCATGATGAGCCTGAAACGAACAAGAAGAGATTGCGAGAGAGGTAATTGAGAGATTGAGAGAGAAATTGTAGACAGAGAGAGAATTGAGGAAGAGGAGGAACTGAGAGAGAGTTTGGGAAGAAGAGAAAACTTCAGATTTCATTCATTTCATTCATGATCTGTTCACTGAGTTACAATCTCTTATTTATACAACTCAAATCTGAAGTTCAAAGAAAACGTGCACAAACAGGAAGTGTGCACAACAGGAAAACAGAAAACAGTTAAAACTGTTTGTAACTGAAGCTGAAACATTTATTACAAGAACCCTGTACATAAAGTCTTCGCATATCAGACCCATAATCTTACGTATCAGTCCATGCTCTCCAAGCTTCAAGTTCTCAGGCTTGTTCTCCAGCTCAATTGACAGGTTCTCAAGCTGATTACCTGTTCCTGACAATTTTCTGCTTGAGCTATCATTCCTCTAAGCTTCCAAGGTCCTTGGCTCAATTGACAGGGCCTCTGGTTATTCATCGGGTCCTGACAATTCCCTCCCCTTAAATTGGACCTTGTCTCAAGGTCCACTGTAGGAAACCTTACAGTCTCCAACAAACCTCCAACTACCTCAAAACTGAACTCCTCGCATTCATCAAGCTCCATGTTGGTGAGCTGAGATGAAGTTCTCGGAGGAAGCACAGCCTCGATCACCTTGCACTGCTCAGGAGAGAGGAAATCCGGGAGGTCAACGGTGAAGTGAAGGTAGAGTTTTCCTCTCATGAACGGCCTCTGGTACATTGGCACTCCTTCGTCATCGATGGCTTTGAATTGATCTAGCTTGACAACCTCGCCAGGATTAGTCTTAATGAGCAGCTGCCGGTTATCAAGATGTGTCAGCACAAACTGGAAGCCACAGGGAGCCTCGGTCAAAGAGAGAGTATGCTCATAGAAGAGATCGACGCCCTTTCTCTTGAACTTGGGATGATCTTTCTGCTGGAGGACAAACACAATGTCACATGTGACGCAATCAGGCGCTTCATCTGCTTCTCTAGGGAAAGTGATCCTCTGACCATTCTGCATCCTTTTCTCCACCACCACCTCCAACACTTTCCTCTTTTGCACAACTTTTTCCCCTTTGCGTTGTGGGCACCTGTCCTTGTTATTAATCGTCTCCCCGGTTTCTTTACATTCATTGCAAGGATGCTGCATCTGCTGGATCATGCCAGGACCCAACTGACGAATGGATACCTTCATGCCAGAGCCTTGGCAACCTGGGCATTTCATTGAAGCGCCAGATTTGGATCCCTTCCCCTTGTATTTTGAGCAGATAACATTTCTAGAGAGGACGATCTTCCTTGAGGTTCCATTGTAAAGGTCTTCGAGATAAACTTTCAAAGGATGGATGACATCCTCTCCTCTCCTCTGCCTGCAGCCCGGGCTGCTGCCACCTGATTCTTTCATCTTCTCGTCAATACCAAGATCTCCCAAGACAAGCTCTGAGTTCTTGACCAAATGCACCATACGTTCACCCCATCTGATCCTCTCTTTTAACATTTTATCGAGTTCTGGATCAACTCTAGTGCGTGCAAAAAATTTATCTTTCTCCTCTAGGAACAAGTTTCCCTCTGGGCTCGAATTCCTGTCAAAAGGATTTGGAGGTTCTTTCTTAGATGATAGTGTTACACATTTTTCCACTTCAAAATCATAGCTACATGAGCTCTGACATATTGGCGGGTAACATATATCAACAATTTCTGCCTTCATCTTCACTTTGACCTTGAACCTGTCAAAATCATTCATGGACGCTCTCCGCTTCTGCACGATCAACTTCCTTTGCCAGGAGCTGTTCTTCCATTTGTTCTTCTTCTTCTTCTTGCTTAGGATTGGTCATGGTGGTTTCTTGAGTTTTGGCTTTCTCTTGCTTGATTCTTTAGCTCCTGCCCTTGGTATTTCCCTGTCCTCTCTTGATTTCTTTGAAGTACCAAAAGTATCATTGAAGGATAATTTTCCAAGATTGGAAGCTCTGTTTCGCGATCCACCTCTAGGTCTTGAAACATCTTTGCTTCTTGAATCCTTGCCACTTTTAGATTGTGCTTGCGATTTGGATTGTTTTGATGTTGTACTCAAACTGCCTTCCACCTTCTTGCTCTGAGAAATTTCTGCCTCACTTGTCACATTTGCAGGTCCGCTACCATCACCAGCATCTTCGGGTTGCTTCTCAGTAACATTCTCTTTGATCGCTTCATCATGGGTCTCACTGCTTCACTACTTCCTGAATGATCTTTCTGTGCAGATGCAGAAACAGGTGTCTGAGCTATCGCATCAACATCAGTACTCTCTGCACTTGCCTGACCCAGGTGGCCGTCTTCCCTTGTTTCTTGCAAAGTTTGAAGGATTCTCAACAGAGGCTGGGGAAGCAACAGAAATGTTCTTGGAATAGATCCGACGATCATCCCTTGGCCTCGATCCCAAGATTTCTTGGCCAAGATTCATGGAACCTCTATGGATTCTTTTGGTAACCTGCTCCTTGATGAGATCATTGAGGTAAGAAAATTGTATGGCTAATTGACAACAACCATCATAAATGTTGCGCCCTTGTAGAGAATTCATCGCTTCGACCGCATTTTGTTGTGATTGGAATTGGATAAGAGCTTGAAAGCCAACTGTGATGATCTTCTCTACAAACCCATATGGAGAAAACACTTGATGCAACACTTTCTTCGTTATAGGATAGATCATTGTGTGAATGGTGACGAAGAGGATTCGATTGGATTGCGATTCTTGATCTGTGAAGCTCTTGCTCATTTCTTGGCTTGGATTCTTGGATTTCTTGAAATCTTGAACAAAAATCTGAAACTGAGAAGACAACTCATCCATGGCTGCCCTCAATTGATGTTGGGATCGACCAAGCTCGGAGAAGGATCGATCATGCTCTGATACCAATTGTGAGGATCCGAATCCTCTGTTGATTTCTTTGGGAATGTTTCTGGCCATGATGAGCCTGAAACGAACAAGAAGAGATTGCGAGAGAGGTAATTGAGAGGATTGAGAGAAAAATTGTAGACAGAGAGAGAATTGGGGAAGAGGAGGAACTGAGAGAGAGTTTGGGAAGAAGAGAAAACTTCAGATTTCATTCATTTCATTCATGATCTGTTCACTGAGTTACAATCTCTTATTTATACAACTCAACTCTGAAGTTCAAAGAAAACGTGCACAAACAGGAAGTGTGCACAACAGGAAAACAGAAAACAATTAAAACTGTTTGTAACTGAAGCTGAAACATTTATTACAAGAACCCTGTACATAAAGTCTTCGCATATCAGACCCATAATCTTGCGTATCAGTCCATGCTCTCCAAGCTTCAAGTTCTCAGGCTTGTTCTCCAGCTCAATTGACAGGTTCTCAAGCTGATTACCTGTTCCTGACAATTTTCTGCTTGAGCTATCATTCCTCTAAGCTTCCAAGGTCCTTGGCTCAATTGACAGGGCCTCTGGTTGTTCATCGGGTCCTGACACTAGGGCTTCGGGATTGACTCCGCGATCGCAGAGGGAGATGATGAGGGAGAGGGTGATGCCGGGGCGAAGGCGGCGTCGGAGGCTCTAGATTCGAGAGGTGGTTGAGGCGGCGGAGGAGGAGGGATCAATGAGGAGCTCAGCTGCCAGAGAGAAAGAGGAAGAGATTTACGGGTGATGGGGTTCTAGGTTTTGCTTTTGGGAACGCGAGCGGGCAAATGGGCGAATATACATCGCCCATTTAATACCCGTTTAGTGTGGATTAAAATGAACCTGCCTAATTAGACCCATTTAACTAAATGGGTGGGTTTTGGACAGGCCAAGTGATAGGCGGGCCGGATGGGTAAATGGGTATGGGCAGAAATTGCCTTCCCCACCTCTGGCATTGTTATGAGAGCTACACTTTAAAGCAGGACACTAAATGCTTTTTTGTCATAACATATTTTAGAAACATTATTTGCCATATAGGCATTCCTAGCAAAATCTTCTCCATATAAAGAACAGGTGGCATTATATATCTAATTTCTGGCTACTTGATAAAGACATAGAGAGTTAATGACGCTTAAGCAGCTACCTTAGGAAATCCTTATCAAAGAACCATGTCCTAAAAATGAGGTTATTGCACACCATGCTCTGTTCAAACCTAAGATATAAATTTTAGGATCCATCAAATGGAGTAAATGACCCATATAGTCAAGTAAATATGTCTATAATACGTGTAAGATACATTTCGCATTTTAAGATATGCTAAGGTGGATATCAAACACATGCATACCGGAAGAACATGATCCAAAAAGTAGATGGTGATGTTTGAACATTCTTCACGAAGAACATGCTCGGCACTCTTAATTGCCCACAATTACTGGCTACGCTCCTGGTGCAAACCACCCCACCCCTCTTAATTGCCCACAGTCCTTCCATTTGTCCAAATTATTAAAATTTTATTGGGGAAAAAAGTAAGAAGTAATTCAAATTTTAACACATAATAATGCATTTTCTGTAAAAAAGCACTTAATTCAACAATAAAATAGAGAGTTTATTGATAAAGATTCAATGTTCAAAATCAAACTTTCTTTATTTAGAAACAACAAATAGAAAGATCATAAATGTTTCCTACGAAAAAAGAAATGATCATTACATTCATCTCAAAGTTTTCAATTTTCTCCAGAGCCTTCAATCTTCTCAGTATAATCCGTTGCTACATCCTTCAATCACATCACAACACAAATAAACTTCTCGAATTACACATTAAATGATTCATAAATCAAATATGTGTTGTTGCATTTCTGGAGGACAGAAGAAAGGTATAAATATGAGATGGAACAAATAATGGTAAACTTTCATTTAAAAAAAGAAATTTCTCAGTAGATAGTATTTATAGCCAAAATTAAACATATATACTGAATCAAACCAAGATCATGCGGAAATTGAAGGAAATTTTCTTAATTACTTGTTGACTAATTTAAACATATGATCCTTGGCGCAATGGTAAGGTTGTTGCCTTATGACCTGGAGATCATGGGTTCAAATCCTAGAAACAGCCTCTTTGCATGCGGGGTAAGGCTGCGTACATTTGACACTCCCCAAAACCCACAATGGTGGGAGGCTCATGCACTGGGCTACCCTTTTTTTTTTTGCATTTTCGGAATTGCAGAAACAATGTTTAAATATGCTGTAAAATATATTTCTAACTTTCACTAGAAATAAAGAGAAAATATTGATGCAAACAAACAAAAGAAAAGAAAAAAAATAAAATAGAGTATTTACAAGAATTTTTCTATTACAGATAAAAAGGTCTGGAACAATAAATTAAAGCTAAATATTAGAACCCCCCTACACATCACAAAAAAAACATGTGGACGATTATCAGATAAACCCCCCATAACTTTTAAAATATAAATAGAAAACCCTTAAGTTTAGGGGTAATAAGAAAAACCCCTTTAACTTTAAGATTTAAAAAAAACACTAACCACTAGTAAAAATTCACGTATCTTAGACGGAATATTCTAGACGAAAATTTTTCCGTCTAGAATGTATTAAACTAGACGGAAAATTTTCGTCTAGAATATTCCGTCTAGGATAAAACATTCTAGACGGAAATTTTCGTCTAGAATAGTATTCTAGACGGAAATTTTATTTTTAATTTTTTTAAAAAAATCTTGGTATCCTAGACGGAAATTTCCGTCTAGAATGTATTCTAGACGAAAATTTCCGTCTAGGATACGTGCCCATTTTTAAAAAAAAATTTAACCTGTCAAAACCCCCGGTCCCCCCAAGATCAAAATTTTCATCCCCAAAATTGAAATTTCCTCCCCCCCCCCAAATCCTCAACTCCAAACTCCATCTCCATCAAATCCCTCCTCCAATCCCTCCTCCCCTAAAACTGAGCCTTCTCCTCCCCCGAACAAACCCTAGAACCACGTCCATCCGCATCAACCGAACACCCCGTCTCAAATTTGCACTTCAACAAGATTTGCGGCTTCGTCATGCAGCACGACGCCCTCTTCCCCCTCCTCTCCGTCAGAGAAACCCTCCTCTTCAGCGACAAACTAAAACTCGGCGATCACCATTCCAATCTGACCGCCCTGGTCGAAACCCTGATCCAGGAACTCGGCCTGGGGCACGTCGCCAGCACCCGGGTCGGTGCCAGCGATGGAAAAATCCGTGGAATCTCGGGTGGAGAACGTCGCAGAGTCTCCATCGGTGTCGAGGCAGTGCATAATCCTAGAATCTTGATTCTCGATGAGCCGACATCTGGGCTGGACAGCGCGTCCGCGATAAAGATAGTAGAGAGGTTGAAGGCGATGGCGGAGGGGCGAGGGCGGACGGTGGTGATGAGCATTCACCAGCCGGGGTTTCGGATAGTGAAGATGTTCGGGTCGGTTTTGGTGCTGGCTGATAGGTCGGTCGTGCATCAGGGGAGCGTTGACGAGCTGCAGGTGAAGTTGAGCTCCTAATTAATTCTTAACTCCCTAAATTTGATTATTGGAAGTGCTATTAATTAAGTCTCCCAATTAATTCTTAACTTGCTGCGATATTAGTTTTTCAAATCACTGGAATTACTAATAAGATGGGTTAATTCTTAAGTTCGTGTGGTATTAGTCCCTGCTTTGATATTTTCAAATCTGTCAGTTATATAGAACACGTAGCTAATGATTTTCGTGTTTCTTGCTATATCATTGCCGTGCTTGCTTATGTGAATGTCTTCTGAAATCTGGTGTCTGGTCATGACCTTTTGAGATCACAGTACTTGTTGAGATGCTCTAGTATATGCTTAGTTAACATCATGTTGTTAAGAGGTTTTTTGTATTCTCAGTGAAAACAAACTTATGCAATAAGACTTCCTAGAGCTCTTGTGAACAAACTTATGCAATAAAACTTATGCAATATTGTATTCTCAGTTGTAACAGTACTGATCTAAAGGCTCTTTCCCACCTTAGATACCTATCTATTGAGGAGTGTCCCAAGCTCTTGTGAATTCATTGGGAATATAGGTTACTTCTTGTATCATCGGTATAGACATCGACAGCAAAAAATTTGACAGGGGTATGCCCATAATCATCTTTGAGAACAAAATGCTTAAACTCTGAATGTGAATTCTGTTTACACTTGTGTTTCCTTTGTAGATGAGTAGCAATCACACATTAATAGTAGCTTGTCAATAGTTATGTTGCGAATTTGTGTTGTTTAATAGAAAAGATTAAAAGATAATCATTTTTTAGTTAGATCTTGTATTATGAATGTGAATTTCTCAATAATGAAGCTTTGCGTTCAAACATTCATGACAAACAAATATTTGTAGCTTCTCACTTGCCTTCCCACTTTTTAATTCATGACAAACAAATATTTGTGGCTTCTCACTTGTCTTCCCACTTTTTACCTTACAATGACTGACAGAGTGTGTGAATCTGCAGGAAGTGGATTTGTCCAAATGCACATCAACAGAGTGTGGGAAACAAACCATTCTTGCACTATAAATTCAAGATGGTGTTCTTTACGCCGGAGGATCCTTTGTTGATGGAACAGCTGGCAAGGTATATTTGGAATGTATGCAATTTTGTGTATTAGTCCTTATGTTTGTGCTGAATGGAATCATGGGTAATGTCAAAATTATATAATCATTTTTATATAATTATCATTATTATAAGTTTTTTGAAGATGCTGGAAAAAGATACATTTTGTGGAGTGCACAAATGGCAGAAGCTCTTAATGTTGGTGTACCATGGATTATGTGTTAACAAGATGATGCTCCTCAACCAATGGTATTTAAAAAATTTTATTACAATAAAATTACTTTTTTAATCTACTTTAATATTTTTGAGGGAAACTTATATTTTTATTTGGTTTATCAGATAAATACTTGCAATGGTTTTTATTGTGATAGCTTCAAGCCAAACAATGAAACGAGTCCTAAGATGTGGACAGAAAATTGGACTGGCTGGTGGGTATTTTTCTAAAATTTTCTTTTATTTTTTTATTTTTTATGTTTTTTCTGTATTTATATTATACTTCTGATGATTATACGTATTCACAGGTTTAAAAGTTGGGATTCACCAGATTCTCACAGGCCCGCAGAGGATGTAGCTTTTGCTGTTGCTCGATTTTTCCAAAGAGGAGGAATTGTGCGTAATGTTGTGCGATGGAGCATATAGAACCTCTTGTAAATAATTTATGTAAAAGTTTGTAAACAATTTATGTATCTCTCTACTATTTTGGTGAATGTATTATTTGAATATAATAGGATTTGATATTGGAATTTAATTAGATTGTGTTGGATATGAATATAATTTTTTGTTGTTCAATATTGTGTACATGCACCCAAAGTAGATTCTACAAAAAAAAAACTACTGTAGCATAGTATCCTAGACGAAAATTCCGTCTAGGATGCTTTTTTTAACAAAAAAATTAAAAAACATCAAATTCCGTCTAGAATGAGTATTCTAGACGGAAATTTCCGTCTAGAATACTCATTCTAGACGGAATTTTTTTCCGTCTAGGATGAATTATTCTAGATGGAAATTCCGTCTAGAATAATCCGTTTAGGATGTATTCTAGACGGTTTTGAATTCCGTCTAGAATATTCTGTCTAGGATGTATTCTAGACGGAATTTCCGTCTAGAATACTACATCCTAGACGAAAACATACTAGACGCATATTCTAGACGGAATTCCGTCTAGAATAAGTATTCTAGACGGAATTCTGGGTATCCTAGACGGAATTTTCCGTCTAGGATACCTCATTATTTAGCAGTGAACAACATTAACTACAACTTTTCACATGAGTGGGTAAAATTACACAATGGGACTTTTTTCAATGAAAATTTTTGCTCACCCTTTTAGGGGGATTTTCTGATAAAATCTTAAGTAACTCCTAAACTTAAGAGGTTTTCTAAAGTTATGGGGATCTGAAAAATCGTCCAAAGTGTGTGTCCACGGGCGTTTTGGCGGGTGGGGTGGGGTTTGATATTTAGCCATGGATTAGTTCTCCGTTTAATTTACTTTCTTATATTGCAAGCTTTTACTTATGCAACCATTATCCACAAGTCAACGTGCATGAATCCATATTTGACTAGGGAACTACATAGTATGGAACTAAATATGAACAATGTATACACTAATTATGGGCATTTTACATGAAAACACCACGAACATTTGGTTCTTCACTTCTAGTCCTTATAAAAATGTATTACATTTTAAGCATACCATGTAGTAAATATAACAAATATGTTACGTAGAGGCATAAATTAGTCATACTATACACATGTAATTGAATATTATGTAAATCCAGATAGATTAATTTGGATAGGATCTGAATATCTGGTTAATCTTATTTTAATATATTTATATCATCTCCTGAGTAGACATTTGAGCATGTAGTTTAATAAAATGGTCTAGATAAGTAGTTGGAAGCACAAAATTAAGTACGGCTAAATGTAAAGAAATTATTTGCAATAAGTAATTAGAGGAGGTGATGGGTAGCATAAAATAATAGAAGAAGCCTAAATATATTTTTCTTTTGATGTTAAAATATTATGGAGACCTTCCAAGGCTCTGAAAAATATGGTATCGTTGTAATAATTTTTGTGCATTCGAATGGCGGTTGTTAGTTTGAAATCATGAAATATTCATAAATTATGAAATATTTTCATTATCTTTTTCAAAAATTTATTCAGGGTCTCTCTGCCAAAATAAAACTACATGGAGAGTAAGTTCAAGATAGCAATACTACTGAGTCTATGTGCAATTAACCCAAAAAAGTACCTTGAGAAGCTAAATGGTTTTTTTCCCCTTACCGAATCAAACTGCAGGCCTTAACTACTGCGCTGAGCAACCTTATTTGATATACTTCTATAATTTTCTCGATCTGGTCTCCTTCATTCTCACTCATCAAGGCATCCCCTCTCCAACTTATAGACCGCACTGAATTTTTTAGTACATAGCCCTGGAAACTTCAGTGTGAAGGTATAAATTCAAACTCACCATATCTTTTTCGTTTATTGAGTTCATGAATATGAAAACCTGTGCACCCAACTAGAAGAAAGATGTAGCCTCTACATATATCTCTTCGTAAATGAATCTGCACTTGCCATATTCGCCCTGGACCTTTGCCGATGTACCAGAGAAACTAGTCTAGAAGATGCAAATGGAAACCACTCGAGAATCCGTTGATAATTATTTTACTGTTCATCCAAGTTCCACATCCATATATTATAATTCCGGTCTCACAGCTTGAGATGAAAATAGTATGAATGTTCACAGAAAATGCCACTTAGCCAAACTTTTGTAGATGTAGCTAAAGATATTCAACCCAAAATCACTAATAAGTACATCACTATTATATCTATACAAGCAAAACTTGTTCATTGTTAGCAATTCAAGCCAACATTATGATGCCCTGAATGTTAAATGATATTACAAGACAAAATGGCTGAAATTAAAAGACACCTGAATTTACAGAGCATCTTCTTATAAAACGTAAGAAGGCTGGTAAAATTGACATATTTGGATAAAGTTTCTGTCCTACATAGATAATAGGTGGAATTATTATGAGAGCTATAATTCCAAAGCAGGATGCTCATATCAGTTTGGTTAAAAACCCCTAGTATTGCGCATCATTCAATTATCATTTATTTTCAAGGTACGACCCTAAAAAGACAGCCAAGATTCTCCAAATTTGGAGCTCCAAGACCAAATGCTGTAATTCATAGGGGAAGTGAAATCTTTGCTAGGCATGAAAGACATGTGGACCAATGAACTTGAGTGCAAGTCGTGAACCAGAATTCATTCTCCCTAGATGTGTTTCAGTCTATGTTTGCAATGAACACAAATTAGGGTGTCAGTTGGCAACGTAGATATGATGTTGGACAAGGGATAGTAAAATTAAACTTCAAAAACCTTTTATTACTCTTCATGTGTATACTTCTCTACGAGTGCTAGTTGGAGCTTGCATGTTTGCATGGCTTGTATATAGCCATAGCAATAGCAGCAAAGGAAGAAAAATATCAAATAAATTAACAGTATAACATGAACCTGTGAATTGATTATAGCACAATTAAACTTTAAAAAGAAAAGCACATCTATGCTTATGGGAGTGCATTATAAATATCTTATGTAGACCAATGATCAATAATGATGCCCCTCCCTAAAAGAAACCGTCAGAATTGGAATGGTTCGACCAATCACCATAAGCACATATCAGATGGAATTGTGCCTTGAAGTATGGACGATAAAGGCATTTACCTTATAGTTGCAACAATATGGCTCGATATAAAATATAAAAAATGAAACATGCACTGTTTCTCATCTCAAAATATGGGTAATGGTCTGTTATATATTATATGGGAAATTTCATTGGAAGCTTATCTTGTTTGCTATTGTCTTGATCATTGTTTATTAAGCTTTACCATTGAGATTTCAAAATACAGATAACAATTTTATCAGTTTCAGTAAACTGAAAAAAAAGGTATGATATACGGCTAGACCACAAAAAAAGAAAAGGAATAATTAAGTACCAGTGACAGTTTGGAAGCATCGGTAGGAGGTTGTGGCTTGTCCGAAGATCCCTTTGTTACATGCTCTTCTGTGAAGCACGAACACAAAAATGGACACAGATATGATATGCGAAAACACCATCACACAACAAATTTTAAGAAAATGGAATATGGATGGGTGAAACTGCAGTATATATACACATAAATATGAGTCACAATGTTCTAAATTCCCTGCTGCTGCACCAAAACTTCGAAGTTTTGATGAAAGTTGAGGGCTGATGGGTTATAGTTTTATATTCTAAAATATGTATACAACATGATATGCTACATACACAATCCAGATAAAGGTTTAGGAACAAATACATCGTGAGCATGGTAATCAGAAAGCTATGTGCGTGCATATTAATTAGTTGAATGATTATGTTCTCCGTTAAGAGTATGGAAAGATTATATGACTTAATGCACC
Organism: Asparagus kiusianus; assembly: GCA_022839385.1. NCBI lineage: Eukaryota > Viridiplantae > Streptophyta > Magnoliopsida > Asparagales > Asparagaceae > Asparagus > Asparagus kiusianus. The sequence goes on from BQKN01063238.1 coordinate 108,181, forward strand.
TAAAATCAACCCATCATCTACATATTCCAATTTAACCTTTTAGCATCAAATACAACTATGAGAAGCAGTGGCGTAGCCAGGATTTGAACTTGGGGGTTTGGGGCACCAGGGTGGGGGGGGGGGGGGGGCAAAAGTTTTCGTGTTTGGGTTCATTAATCCCCCAATCCATACTACTTTCTCCACATAATACGTTAAGAAAAACAAATATTAGTTTCTTTTGTCTGTCAAACATATCAACTGACAATATAATAAAAAATAGAACAAATCCATACAATTGAATAAATAAATAAATAAACTAATCACATCTAGGGTTTACAAAACCAATCAATATATAAATAAATAAATAAATAAATAAATAAATAAGAAAAAGTCATGCAAAATAATTTAAAAAATAATATTTGTTGGTCATAACTCATAATAATAAAAATAAGAGAAGAATGAAAAGTAGAAAAATTGTACCTTGAGGTTTAGTGAATACACATTGTCTCTAGAACTATGAATAAAACCGCAAAACTCAATGGAACTCTTGAGTTTAGGGAAAATAGTGAGAGAGATTGGTTGATATGAGTAGACTTTGAAATTTAGATTTAATTGGAAAAAAGTCTAAAAAACCATCGAATTGTGTGTGCGTGTGTGTGTGGTGGTGGTGGTGGGGGGGGGGGGGGTCTGTGAATGATATTTTGGGAAAACCTCTTAATAGATTCGGACTGGTACTTACATGGCTTGAAGAATTGAACTTTGAAACCAAACTTAAGAGAATTGTCCAAAGTGTTTTTATTTTTATTTTTATTTTTAAATTTTTTTGCCTTAAGACCTGGGCTTGTGGGCTTTGTTTACTCATAGCTTTGCTCATGGGGGAGCCAATTTAACACCAATTACATATGGGATTATGCATTTTACGTGTGGGCTTGAGGGGCCATAGCCTCCCCCCCGCCCCTTCTAAGCTCCACCCATGACACAAGTCTTCAATAAGTCTACGACATACATCAAAATGAGTATACTATATCTGTCAAGTTAATAACTTAATATGTCTGAAATATGTTAAGTTATGTTGTAAATTTTAGGCTACATCAAAAGGAGTATCAGACATATCTATCAAGTACTGGAGTATCCAAGTGTTCGGTAGATGTATTGGGTTACATATTCTGTCAGTAAGGTCCAAAATAGTCAGCCACAACAGAAGGATTCTTCATAAAAGCACATGATTGGAACTGCAGTTCATCGAGAAATTAGCCATCGATCGATCATTGATGCATGCTAGGATTGTGTATCTGCATGAGAATACATGCAGGCATCAGAAAGATTGTAATGTTACAGGAATATGTTTTTTGAAAGCTAGTGAAATTTTCATATCAGTAATAAATTGCTACTAGAAATGTGTGAATCCAGTTCTTCTATAGTTGATTGTTAATGTCAAGCTTGCTTCATATATATTGGCAATTTGTCAGCCCACAAACCCATAAGGTTAATCTTTTAGGAAACTTCATTAATTACCACGGGTTATGATAGACTGGGCTTCAATAGGCATGCGATTAAACTTCATTTCTGGCAAACTTATTTTGAGAAAACTCACTCCTGGTGGCTTACAAGTATATTTATCTCTTGCCACTTGTAATGCCAGTTTTCCAAGTGAATCATGTTTTGTTAGAGGCTTTACCATGTGGCCTACAAGCCAACATGAGAGGAGGAGAGAGGGAGGTTATGTTGTGCCTGTGTGCTTGGTGTTGGGGATTGCAGGGTGGTGGGTGATGCAAATTTTTAAGTATGCCATTTACATGAATTTTTGCAGACTTTATGCAAAGTTCTTAACATAGATAGATTTCTATGCCAAGGAGGCACTCAAAGGTTGTATCCTACTACATTGTTTGTTTCCATTTCCTAATTCCAGCAGCCTCTTTCTGCTCAAGTTTTTAAAGCCTAAAGAAATACATCACATCAATTTAAAGAAATATAGTGGGTATGTAATACGTCATTCGATAGAAAATGAGTTGAATTATTTTTTTATTTTTACCAAGAGTTATGCTTTTCTAGTTTATTTTGCATTGCGAAGACCCCTGTTGCCTGACTTGATTGGATTGAAACATCTATAAGCGTTGGAGTCAACAATTTAATCTTAATACCCAACTGAATATTGTAATGTCCATTCTAATCCTGACTTATCCCAGTTGCAGTCTGATGTTGCCTTGTTATCTAGATTGTGATCCTAAGTCCATGACAACATTGCATCAAGATAAAAATTACTACCTTGATTATTAGGTGATTCAAAATAATGTTAATTACAAGTTATCATTCTTTTCATTACTCCTTGATTTTTTTTTCCCCACTCTCTGTTTACTTCCCTTCTCATTTTCTCTTTATTTTTACTTTCTTCATTCTCCTTTGTCTTTCCATATTCTCTATTGCACTTTTGTTTAATTGGACACCCAAAAGGAAGTTTCAACTCTGAATCCTGTTGCCACTCAATATATTTTGTGTGGATAAACTATTTTAGAAAATACAATAATAGAAAGTGAAAAGTGCAGATGCCCTTCCTAGAATTTTCATTAAATGATACACAAATAATGAACTCAGCAATGTTTAGGACTTGTTAAGCTTTAAACAACTAGCATTCATTATAAGAAAATGAAAAGCAATGTACACAATGAAAAAAAAAAGAACATGTGAGTTGAACAACTGGGGCCAATTCAAAATCAACTAAGTTTGCCAAGTTTCGCTTAGGCATTGAATCAAACACAGCATACATCAATAATCAATTAAATTTCAGATGACGAACCACAAAAGCCCATTCATTCACAAACATCTCTGAGGTATTAAATCAAACGGGTAATATGCAACCGTAATCAATTAAAGTTCAGATGAATTACCGATATATCGGAAGGGGGAAAAAACAGGCAATATGCAACCTCAAACTATTACATTTTGGGCCATCATGAAGTCAGCGAACTCCCCTAGATTTCTCTTGCGCATTTGATCAAACAGCCAACATGCAACCTCCATTTAATGCCACCTGTCATTTTTTTTCCGTTCCTTTTTCTCTTGGAATTCACATAAAATCTCCATATGAAATAATTTCTGTAATAGTGATGGGCAATTGCTGAGGAATTAAGGGGAAGAAACAATGGCAACGGTCCCCTGTCTGAGGAATTTAAGCTTTCCTCCGTCATCAACATTTTTTTTTCCACGCTTCTCCTGAATTTTGATGATACATCAATCGATGGCAGGACAGGCTTACAATTTTTAATTTTTTGCTGACGCGGTAACAACGTGGCAGCACAAATCTTAACTTTTGCTTTTATTTTTTTGACGTGGTAGTGATATGGTAGAGCCACCTCACCGTCCGTCAGTAAAATTTAACATAAGTTTGTAAAATGATAAATTTTTAAAACCAACACTTTTAAAACTTTATATTTAAAAATTGATCTATTTATATTTTATTTAGCATTTATGACCAAGTTTAAGCCCACCTAGCTCAAACAGAATCGAAAATGATAAATAAGTTATGAAAACTTTACGGAATTGAAAATCCCGTGAAGTTTAACACTTAATTAGCCATCTCTTATCGAAAATAAAAATCATGTTGAGCTGATACTCATGTGTATTGGCTAATGTAAATTTGTGCAAGTCATTAATCAATCCATCGAAAGTATATGATTTAGATATAAACAACGTTTTCGTCACACCTCCTTCATATACAGGCATATTATACTCGAGATAATTAATCTTCCCATCATACGAATAAATGATTAAGATTTGATTGTTCATCATTACCTCTGAGGAGAATTTTTTTTAATATCAACTGGTATTACACAAAAACACTAAAAATAATAGTTACAATTAAATTCCCTAATTTAAAATTTCATATTCAATTTTTACAATTCCATTATTTTTACCATAGGTCAAACCCTAAAATTTTCATTTCCCTAAATTTTACAATTCCCTAATTTAAATAATTTAAACAATATTCACTTTTAACAATTCAATTAACTAATTTTTACAATTTTCCCTTCCAACTTCATATACAAATTTTCATAAATTTTTCTTCACAACATTCGAAAATAATTCAAAAATTAATCCAAAATCAACTATAACAAGCTATTATGATGAAATAGTAAGAATATGTAAAAAAAAATTACGAGCAAAAATAAAAAAATTAAAGATTTTACCAAAAATTAGTTCAAGTACTTAATTTGAGATCCGACAGATTTCGGCCCTAAATTAAGGAGGTCGGCGTCGGTGAATAGAAGTGATCGGAGATGGTTGGATGGAGGGGAAAGGAGTGTAGGTGGCGGATCTAGGATTTTTTAGGGGGTGGGGGAAGGGGTGGGTAGGGTTGGGGGTGGGGGGGGGGAACAGAGATGAGAAGAGAGAGAAGTTATCCTAATCTAATCTAATTATTCTATCTTTTTTGAATTGGTAACAAAACAATTTATTCTATTCATAATGAGACTTAACATGTTATTGGATAAAATAGATATGTTTCATATAATTCAAATCATTACTTATTTCAGTTCATAGAGAAATCTAAAAAACATATGCTAGCCAGCACCTAAAAGTTTTTGGACTTTGTATAAAAATATTCTCTAAGTTTTTTAAATTACAAAATCGCCCCTACAAATTCAAAATTTTATTAAATCATCTTAAAAATTATAAACTTTATTTATCTCAATTTAGTGAGAAATCTAAAAAAATATATGCTAACTAGAAACTAAAAGTTTTTTAACTTTGGAGAAAATATCTTGTAAGTTTTAAAAATTATAAAAACACCCCTAAAAATTCAAAATTTATAAAAAACACTTTGAAAATTTCAAACCTATAAACATATTGAAAACATAAAATAACACAAAAACCCCCAAAAAATTATGAAATTTGCAATACACAGTCTGAATTTTTTTACAAATTGCAAAATAAAACCCTCAAAATTGTAAAATTTATAAAAATCCTAATAATTTCTGACCTAACAGTACATTAAAAATATAGAAATTATAAATATCCCCTACGTAATTTATAATTTATAGAAAACACCCTTAAAGTTTTAAAAATTATAAACAAATATTTAAGATTCAAAATTTATAAAAAAACACCCTAAACATTTCAAATTCATTAGTAAATTGAAAGCATAGGAATTATAAATAGTCTATAAACAATTTATAATATGTAGAAAATGCCTATAAGTTTAAAAAATTGTTAAAATCCTTAAAATTCATAATTTACAAAAAAAACCATCATGAGAATTTCTAACCTATAGATACTAAAATGAATAAGCAAAATTACTAAAAACCCCTAAAAAATTAAAATTTTGCAAAAAATAGCATACACCTTTCAAAAGTATAGGTTTAGAAAAAACTTTTCATGGTAAACATTATCCATAACTTTTTTAAAAAGAACATAACTAATTGCAAATCTATTAAATTTAAAATTTACAGAAGACACCCTTAAAGTATAGTACATTGCAAATTACCCCTCCAAAGTTTGAAAATTTTCAATGGTTTTTTTGTAATTCTTTGATTTCAATATAATGTTTAATAGTTTTGTGAATTTGTAAGTTACAAATTTTAGGGTATTTTTTACACTTTTTAAAACTTTTGAGGGTGTTTATTTTGTAGTTTTTTAAATTTTTATTGTGTTTTCAGTGTAATGCACATATACATCAATTAATGATAATATTAAAAAATAAGTCATTCTTAAGATTATTAGACTATAGTTAAGTATACACATCACTATTCCTAGATAGTATAGTTTATATATGCAAATATTTTTAGACAATCTATATAGTAGTTAAAAAGCTTTTGACTTTAATGTAATATTTTTTACAAATTATATTTTATGTGAACCCACCATATAATTTTAACTGCGGTCATTATAATTTTAATACATTTGATTGATTGTTTATATACATAAATAGACCATAGATTACTTTACTTTCTCACATAAGCTAATATTTTGTGCTTAATAATTTAAATTATTACTTTTAAATTTAATATAAAGAGGAGCTCTAATAACATTTATTTATTTACCTACAGCATAATACAATCTCAATTCCTATTTTTTTGCTAGAGATTTATTCCATAGTTATGCGTATCAAATTAGTAACTAAAATAATAATTATTTATACTTAAATTAGGATGATTTTAATTGGTCACTCGCAATGGAATTTTTATGAAGATATATATTACTTTCTATAGCTATCTACACTACTCATGTATATTTTATAAATTAGTTCTTAATTTGACATATTAAATTACTTTTTCTTTGTAAAAATTTCTTCTTTGACTTTTAGACAGTGTAATCATCCTAGCATAGAAAGGACCTCACTCTAAATAGCTTCAAGCTAATGTTTGAGTTGCACTGTAGTATATACTATTACTACTATGTGTATATTTTTTTAAGAAAATCATATCAACACTTTTTAAATAGAAGATAATATTCTAACCTCTGATATTATAAAAACTAAATAGATCCAATTAAATGATTAGCAAAAGAGAACTTACATCAGAAAAGTATGAATAATAAGATAAAAAAGAAAGGTAATGATATTGCCAATAGTACTACAAATAGCAAACTACCTATTTTGTAGAGCCCAACTCTGGCTATAAGTATCGAGGTTTTCATATATATACTTTATAATATATTAAAAATGGTCATATAATCTTATATAATAAAATTGATTTAATATTGAATAGTAATCTTGTTGTAATAATATCATTATTAGGAAAAATTCTTCATGAATAGATATGTTCTTTACGATATTAAGCTATGTACTCCAAATTTCTGTGTCTTTTATAGAGCCAAAAAGTTTGAATACGCGCCTCTAACATGTTGCTCTCACAATAGCAAAATCCACTTAGGAGATATGGATATTCTAGATAAGTTATATATTATATATACAATACAATTGCCTTAGGTAAGTGAGTTATAATAACATTTTTTATTCATATCATTTGGGGTAAGATTTGATAGGGACCTTGCATCAAAGAAAAAAATAAATTTTTATGTTTAGATCACATGGCGAAATATATCATAATCTCCATGTTCTAATTTCGCAAGAAAATAATTTTTCATACTTTCAGTTTTACTTTTATGATACAAAGAATAAGCTATAAAATTGAATGAGAATATTATATAATTTTTTTGATTTTCTCCTACAAACACCTTCCTCATGGGATCAATAACTTTTAATATTATAACTTGATGGTTGTGAACTTGCAACTCTAGAGGTATACATTTATGTCCTGTCAAGTTTTTGGCACCGTTGTCGGGGAAGGTGCTTATAACTAGGATTTTATTCTTTAATTTGTATATTTTCTTGTGAAGGAACCACTTCGAGATTGAAGATCAAGGATTGGAGATTAATGATTTGAAGATTTGCTTGTGGTAACTCTTCTTTCTAGCATTTTCAATTCCATCATTGTTTAGTTTCTTACAATTAGAGACAATTATGATCTAAAAAAGATTTTATTTTTGTCAACCATAATAAGATTCACCCTCCACTTGGATAGTTACTAATAAGTTAATAAATTTAAACAATATCTCCCTTCCTCATATTTGTTTGATTGTTAACCCTAATTAAAAAAATTTGCATCATTTGTAGTTGCTTTTAATTCCTAGGGTTGCATTGCATATAGTAGTAGGAATTCACCCAAGTGATTTAAACATCTTGATTTGACACACACTTGAAAATATTCTGAAGTGCAAAACCCCCTTAATCAAGTTAAGGTGAGGGATTTCATCACTGTTTTCTTAGCCTACAAATCACTAGTTCCTCACTACACAAACCTAAGCCTTTAAAAACTCATTAGACGTTGGCCCCTAAGGATTCGAGCTCATTCAGGAACCAGAAATCCCTAAGTGAACCGGTTTAAATTTACTTGAATTAGTTGGTGTCAAAGGCAAGGTTTAGGGGCTGTGTAAAGTGTTCCGCATGGAACGATGTACTTAATTGATCTTTGATCTCCCTCTAGTACTATCCTTACCTAGCTAACTGACCAAGTAAACATTAATCTTTTCACTAAGGGAGTTTTTGGTTTGGAGCTGGTCTAGCTGAGTTTAGGCTTAACCTAAGAATTTAGAGTGATTGACACAAGTGATTGTTTTTGTTTGTTTTAGTTATATTTTTCTTTCATCTTTTTCCTCCTCATTATCTTTTAGAAGTTTTTTTTAGTATTCCTAAAAAATGAACTTTTATTTTTCTTAGAATTTTTTAATTAAATAATTTAAAAAATGAAAAGAATTTGCCATGGTGTATGCAATGTTGGATTAGGGATAATATCAATCGTTTAATCCGTTTTGAACCAATTTTTAAAGAACTAGATAATCCTAATCCACCAGTTCTTCAAGATATGTGTTACCCAACTAGGAATGCAATCCCATCTTGCATTAAGCTACCCGAAGTTAATGGAACTAATTTTGAGCTTAGACCGCATTACATAAACATGCTTCCAAAATTCTTAGGAAATAAAATCGAAGTTGCTTATATCTTTATCTCCGAGTTTGAGGAAGTTTGTCTTATGATTAAGATTCAGAAACTATCTGAGAATGTGATTAAGCTTCGATTTATTTCATTTGCTCTTAAGAACAAAGCCAGGAAATGGCTGTATAGCTTACCCACGAATTCTATCTCAACTTGGAATGAATTTGTTACCATTTTTCTAAAAAACAATTCCATATCCACAAAACAATTAAGCTTAGAAATAGTATTCAAATTTTTAAGATTGTTCTAGGGGAGCTATTTTGGAAATATTTTGACAGATTTAAGGATCTTCTTATCCAATGTCCTCACCACAGTCTTGAGAAATGGCGATTATGCCAAATCATTTATGAAGGATTGGATTATTCTTTAAAAACTTTCTTAAAACCAATATGTTAAGGGGATTTCATGAAGAAAAATACCGATGAAGGGAATTTTTAGAGATTTTATCCGACAAAACTATGCAATAGGAACACTGTGACGACAGAGTTTCATCAGTTTCCCAACCCAAATCCGGTGGTCTGTCCCTAGAGACGAATATTGCTTCTGAAGTAAAGATGTCTACAATCATGCATAGGTTAGAAACTCTAGAAATTAAAGAACGAGCCTTAGCTCAAATCAATCAAGTTTTTACCTCAGGTTATCACAACTGTCTTTATCCATCTCATGTTTTAGAGGAGTGTCCTCTCTTAGGAAACAATCAACCACTAGGACAGATTAACGCTACATTCCAGCATCCCATGAATGATCTATTTTCTCTAACCTACAATCCAGGTTGGATAAATCACACAAACTTTGCATGGAATTAGGAAAACTACTCCAGAAACCAAAACGTTACTCCCTCTTCAAACCAACAATTTCATAGAGGCAACACAGTTCCTTTATAGTTCTTAAATAAATTTTCAACAACCAAATTTGACATATCCAAATGAGTCTCCTCATCATCAAGCTGTAAATCACACTCCTCCGAATTCAGATCATGATAAACGTCTCAATGTTTTGGAAGAAGGCTTGGAAACCATAATCAAGGTCTCTACACAAACCACCAATATATTGACTCAAACATCCAACAGTTTGAATTCCTTTATGCAATCAATCGGACAAATACTCAACTCTAACACTCAAGTCATAGCTAGATTAGAAACCTAACTTGATCAACTAGCTTGTGTCATGAGTGAAAGAGAGAAAGAAAAATTTTTGAGTCAACCCATGGTCAACCCTAATGACACAGTTCATCCTATGAAGCTCAAGTGAATGCAATCCATTCATTACGATCAGGAAAACAGGTCGATAATCAAGTTAGAGCACCTCCAAGTCAAACTATTGAACCAGAATAAATTCATTCTCCTTCTGATAACTCAATTTAGAAATTATCCCTTTCCGATAACCAAGAACCCAAACCCGAACCCGAGCCTAACGAGCATGTACTGAGTTTTTTTAACATGAACCAGTTAAGCTTAACGAGCATCTATTATACTTCATAGTATATATATAAATGTTCACATGCTTTAGTTAATGCTAACAAAAAAAAAATTAATATAACTTACAAGAATCAGATGCATGCTTCCAGGCACATACGTAACCCCTAGTTTGTCCAATCTTTTCTAGCAATCTAAATGCCTCTCTTTGTCTAATCATAAATGAATTTCCCTAAGCCACATTCTTTAATCTATCAATGCAATCAACATACTTGAACAAGAGCCTAGGGATGCCTTGCACGCTGCTAGGGAACCAAATCATTGAACATTAATAAAAAATCTGTAGGAGCACAAAGTCCTCAGTATCTTCTTCTTTTTTAATTCAACAAGAGATTCAAGTAATCCTTCTATATATTTTCGCATATTCTTTGTTGCTTCTTTATCATTTTGCTTTCTAATAAATTAATCAACAAAATACTCCCTCCAAATCAAAGTTTGAGAATCTCTACCGTGTTAAATTATTTTCCCATTAATTGGGAAACTAGTGTTATCATGAACCCAATCTAATTCAAAATTAACTATCTATTCTTTCCACTGTAAGCATTGGGTAGAGAAAAGTCACTTCACCACGTACATAGTGACTCAAAATAAGCTCAAGTGTGGGGTCAATCTAGTGCTGGAGTGCCAAATATTACGTAATGCTCAAAGTTGCACCCATCGTATGTATCCTAATGTCACCACTTCATTCTCGGTTCAATTACTTTCATAAAGTCATAATATGCACTAAAATTAGCCATAGGCCTAATTTTTGTAGCATGACCAAACTTTTTCCTACAATAATTAATTTATATCACTTAAGATTAACAACCACTAAATAATATTAACAACCACTAAAAGTTAATATTGTAAACTTAGTCACAATTGTACATATTTAGCATCTACAATTAAAACTTTTTAGTAATATCTTTAACTTAAAATCAAGCTATCTAAACTTAACGTCCAATAACCACTAGTAACAAGCAATATTAAAATTTAATAGTTATGCTATAAATCTTAACAAGCATTCACTAAAATTAGCATCGCTCAATAAAACTTAACATATAATCTGTAAAGTAAGATACCAAATACCAATATTAACAACCAAATTCTAGACTTAACAGTTAGTTTAGAAACTTTAACATGTATTGATGAAACGTAACAACCAAACATTCATTTGTAGCATCCATATGTTAAATTTCATAGATCATGTTAAATTTCATAGATCCAGGCACGTACTTCACAATGCATTAATACAACTACACATTTATCCACCCATACAATATTTTCCATAGTTTTTCCAAGTAAATTTTAGATAATTTTTCAAATGAAGTTTTACTTTTTCTCAAAACATATTTCACAGTTTTGACAAAGGAAAATTTAACAAAATTTAATGTAAACTTACTTTTTTCTAGATTTATCTACATACTCTTTTGAACTTAGAACTTTCCTTTTTCTATGTGTTAACCCCTTTTGCATAGCCAACCGGGTTTGCATGACTTCATCAGTGATGTCATTCCAGGATGATGAAGCATGGGTGGATGAAGACACTAAGGGGGATGAAAGAGTAGAGAGTTCATGATTGGTCTTTGATGGTGAGAGAGGATCTTTAACACTCTTCGAAGGCGAGTGTTGTTGGTCGTCGTTCAATACCGACTATTCCTGATCTTGCATTGTTGCATTGGCCTCCAAGAGTTGTGAACTACTTCAAATTTAATGCTATTCCTGTACTTCATTCTAGAATAAGAAAATCAAGTGGAGATTTCAGTCATTTTTTGACAAAAAAATCAAAACACTAGATCAGATTTAGGAGAAATTGGGAAGGATTTTTTTCCTCTGAACCTTAGAGAGAGAGAGAGAGAGAGAGAGAGAGAGAGAGAGAGAGAGAGAGAGGTTTGATTATATAGTGGGTGCAGTTTTTAGAATTATCTCTCTCCCCCCTCCTCCCTTTCTCTCTCTCTCTGTGTGCTTAGTTGGCAGAGGAAAAAGGACTGAAACAAACTTTGCCCTTGTATTTTGGATTTATACACAAAGATGAAACTACATGGGGCAGTGCACGTCAAGTTCTCTTATTTAGGGTCTTAACACAATTTTTCCATGAAAGATTCAAAGTTCAAAATCAAACTTTTTTGTTTTGTTTATGGATATCAAACTTTCTTTATTTCTGAACAACAAAAAGTCTTTTCCTTATTGAGGATTCTCACCTATTCCTCCATATCATTGTATTTTCCCACCAGAGCTATATTCTCCTTTGTTAAATTCTTATTCTCCTCCTTCAAATACAGCAAACGTATTGAATTTTGTTCAAATTTGTCCATTTTCCCTGAAAAAGAAGATTACTAATTTCCTGAAGAAAATAATTTCTTCACATTATATACATATGATCAGATTAGATATATAGTTGTCACAATAATAATAATAATATCCACAATTGAGATTATTATATACAATTACATTAACAATTTATATATGATATATAAATGATATAAGGAAATAATATAATAGAAGTTAAAAAGTTTCATTGAATCATTGAGAGAGATAATAAAAGAAGGGTTTTTATATCAAAACCGTCTTTACTTTTATCAAAATTAATACTTATTGTAGAACCCCATAATTTTTATAATGTTTATATGTGAATTATTAGTA
>BQKN01063238.1:145744-158025 GCA_022839385.1 Asparagus kiusianus
ATTCTCAGTTGAGAATTGAAAGGGTTCATACCCTTTGATTATTAACACTATAGCTACAGTGTTTTATTTGAGAAATCCCAGTTTAGGGATTTGCTCTTCAATTGTAATTTCTTGTTAGATTAATAAGAAATTTACTGTGTGGCTCCCGAGGACGTAGGCAGTTGCCGAACCTCGTTAAACTTGGTGTACTTTTCTTTATACTGCGTTTCTGTTGCAATAGGGGTTTCAGCGTTAAATTCCCAACAGATATTTGTAAAATTTTTATAAGATTAAATTAACAATATGTTTGTAATTGACTTTTATTGCTCAAACGCCTGATAAGCAGAATGTTTATCGATTAAACTTTTGGGATTGTTTTGTATCCATTTTATACACATGTAGTATATGAATGTAGTTCGGTAATATATTTGTTGTATAACTTTTAATGTTATGTATTACATGTGTATGTGTGCTTGAGACCATGGAAAAGTTAACATGTGTCATTTTTTAATTCTTGGTGTTCCAAGTTGCTAAACTTGTTCAAAACACGATGTTAACATCAATGCAAGTAACATTTATTGCCACAAATTTTCAAAAATGTTTTTCTTTCATTCTCACAAATATCCTAATGTATTCAACTGTAAAGATATACACGGATAAATGAACTGTAACCAAGACGAGACATCATGTTTATTTGTTTCTTTGGCATTCTACTAGAGATCAATGACAAACTTAAAAGAATACATTCAAAATTGCTCTCGACCCAAATGTAAGAAGGGGGAAAATATGAATAAAGATTGTTAATTTCATGAAGTTCTAACTCATATTATATATTTTCTATTGTATCTTTCTTCTTTACCCAAGACAACAAATGCAATCACATGAAATTGCATCACGTTTAAGCCTAATTTTCACAAATTTCTCCAAGTCCAACTCCATCTCTTGATTTTCTTTGCAGATTAAATCCTTTTCTTTTCTTATTACTTCCATGATTTCCTCAGTCTCTCTAATCAATTCAACTAACGCTTCGTTCTCAACCTTTAAATCTTCATTCTCTTGCTTGACAGTACGTAGTTCTTGATCATGTTTATTCTGTAACTGATCACTTCCTGTACCTGACCTCTCTGAGTCTGTCTCAGCTTCTAGCTTCGGCAATTCCATCATTTCCTAAAGAAAGAAAAAAGGGTAAATTTCACAAATCTATTAATTATCACTAAGTATTATCGAGTTTGCACGAAACTACCATAAACTAGTAGAGGATGGCTATGATTTATTTTGAATGAAGTGTGGGGAAGAGAATAGTTTCAAAGATAAAAGTCATAATTATATTTCGATGACTCATAAACATAGTAAAATACAAAGAAAATAATTACCTTACACCAAGGGATCAAACTTGGGGCCTTGGTGATCTTCCCTATTTGAAACTTGCAATTTTTAGATCTTCACTGAGTATTTGGCTTATCTCTCTTTTGATACATCAATTCGTAGGCCACAAATAGAGAAATAGAGAGGGAAAATTTTCAAGTTATAAATTCTTTGATAATTTTTGTATTAATATTGTTTCCTAAGATAGAAATGAGCGTACAGCTCCTTATTTTTGTATATATTAATTTCACGATGCATGAATCGGCAAGATTTAGCATGACATACTTGATTGTTTTCCATAAGTAAGCTCGAGGTTCAATGCACAAGCAAAAGGTTAGAGAACTAGGGCAGAAGTTTTGAGCGTTTAATCAATGTACAAGCTAAATTATTCTTCAATATTACCCTCTACTTGCTAAAGCATAGAACTGCCTAGAAGACCCTTCACAGTCCCAAAATGCATAAAATAGAGTTTATCCCAAAAAATGTAGATCCTAAACCAAATTAATCGATTCAAAATTATAAATTACTAACAAGGACCCCAGTCTCTGTTTTAAGTCCATTATTCTTTTTAATCTTTTCAATGCGAGAGTATAATCATATATATGAATTCCCAACATTCTACCCTTTAGTTGTGAATAAATTTTAATCTTCCGCATAAAACTATGGACTTGAAAACTTTGGACGACGTTTATCATCTGCGCACATGATTTTCAGTCCGAACCAATAATCATGCATCAAAACATGACAACCAACATTCACACGATGTTCAGCGTAAAAATTAATAAAGTTGTATATATGGGCCAAAATGATAGCATAAATAAACCGCATAAAAGCACAAGCAGGAGCACTTCCGAGCCTTCGATGTTTATGTGGATTTGCTTGTCATCCACACGCACGCACAGATGTTTCGTATAACCCTAACATCGTACCTTTGACAATATCCGCATATTGTTGGATAAATTAGGACGTGCTTGTATTATTAAAAGAATTGCTTTTCATGTTGTAATTACAACATATGAATCCCATAGTTTTCTTAGATCCGATACTATTCATTTATTACAGAGGAGGTCGGTATAAGAAAGAGCCACAAATGTCAAAATTAGAAAACCAATACCACTGATCCAGCTTGATACCTAAACGAAGATACGAAATCATTTCATCTATAGTAGAATCATTTTCAAATATATATACCTCCGATTCTTTCACTCAAGGTGATCATGAGGCCGCAGGGACATGAACATCGCCGCGTACTGCCGAAGGCGGCGGTCACTGTCGCCAAATTCCGGCGGTTCGACCGCCGCGCCCCTCGTCCTCGTCCTGTATCGGCGCCAAGCAAGTTGAATATTAACAGCTGCCCATGTTCTCCAGTTCGAAGAGTAGTATCTCGCAGTTCTCTTCAGCCTCTCGTTCGCGAACCTGTATCTGAAATGTTCGGTTATGTACCGGAGATGAGGCGCATCAAGAGCGAAGGCTTCGGTTGGTTCGATGCACTCGAATGTGGCGGACGAAGCGGGGAGGCGGTCGAGGAAGGGGCGGCGGAGGCACCACGAGAGGAGTTCGTCACCCAGGAAGTTTCCTGGCCCAAGCATGCATGTTGCGACTACGCCCTTGCTTAGGGGCTGGCTGCTTTTTAGATGGCCTTTTACAACGAAGACCATTCTTTGCACCGGGTCACCTTCTCTGATTACCTGGGTAAATGTTTGACCAGACCAAATTAACACAAAAGCTTAAGCCGTTTTTTATAGTTCTTTCCCATAGGGAACTATACTCGTATATAAAGTTAGGAGCGGTATAAGCTCAGGATTTGATTCTATGGTTATTGCACATAGACCCCTGCAGTATCATCGGTTTGCATTTATTACCTTTGGTAGTTTCATTTAGCAGATAGATCCCAGGTGTTTTTTTTTCTTTTTGACTCTTTGCATTTACTGATATTTTGGCAGATAAGGCCCCTCGGTGAAATTGGTGAGTCTATCTGAGGGTAAAAAGAGTAAAGAAAAAAAAAGCTCCGATGAAAGTACAGGGACAGTAAGATCAAAACAATGATACTAAAAGGAGTCTATAAATGTGCAATTCGCCTTTAATTATATTACGAGTCATAACACCTTCATGGATCACATTTTGTACCTTTTCATTCTTAGAGAAAACCAGAGGTTGAACTCTGTCACAGATGTTGTCGAGTATCAGTTCGTCCAAGTTGTGGAACAAAGGTACCTGACAAACAAGTAGTAAACTGGTCAGTTCATAAATACTATATCGATCCTCTACATTATGAATATTGTGATCTTACATCTAAAATCTCCAAAGTTTCGTGTTTGTAAAGTTACCTGCTTTATGAGATCTAGGCAGAGATAACGCTTGATATCTCGCCTGAGGCCTTCAGGCAAGTCTTTGATCATCTCCATTACATCCTCCCCTCTCATCGTAGCCCATCTCTGGCGCTCATATTGACGAACTCTCTGCCTAAAGCGAGAGGGAAGTTGTCTCCTCTTCATCCACCACTCCATGTCTCGGCATCTTAGTTGCATTTTTCTCTTTCTCGCCATTACCGCGTGTAAGAACACCTAGCATGCCAAATATATTAACAGCTAGAGGCATTAATGATCACATTATAGCATTAAAATAGATAAATTCCACGAACCCTCTTTTAAGTTTGGTAGATTTTGAGATAACCTCTCTACATTTTAAAATGTCACTTAACCCGAATTAAGTTTAGGCCGCATTAAGTTTAGGATGTTTCAGAAATCCTCCCTTAAGTTTGACATTTTTGTTATTTGTGTTGATAATAGTGTATTGTAGTGAGTTTTAGTCCCACATTGCTTGGGAGAACAAACCTCATACTCCTCTACTTGTATAAATATATGTGCACACTCAATATTCAATTCAAGGGAAATTTACCCAAGATTCTCTCTCTCTTACTTTAACATGGTATCAGAGCTAGGGCTATTTCCCTTCCAATAAAATTTGAGCGATTGTTTCCTTGGTGAAACAATCCCTCCGGCTATTATCAGAGCTAGGGCTATTTCCCTCCGGATCTCAAATCTACGTCGTTATACTCCGGATCAAAGCTTGGTCTTTGACCCCAAGATTTGAGCGATTGTTTCCTTGGTGAAACAATCCCTTCGGCGGATCTCAGATCTACGTCGTTATACTCCGGATCAAAGCTTGGTCTTTGACCCCGAGATTTGAGCGATTGTTTCCTTGGTGAAACAATCCCTCCGGCTATTATTTCCTTGGTGAAATAATACTCGTTAAATTAACGGCATCGTCGTTTCAAGCCGTCTCTCGGCCTCAAACGAACAATATTGCCGTTTCGTAGTCAGTAACTGCATCTCGACGTCTTAACATTGCCGTTATGGCTCCTTCAGAGAAAATTCCCAAACCACCTTTGCCCCTCAATGATCAAAGTGACTGGGTAGGGTGGTCCACCATTGTCACCAATACCTTGCGTGGCGCTGGTTTGCTTGATCATCTCACCAGTACGGGACCGGTTTCACCGTCCATCAGCACTGTTACTTCATCCAGTACTATTGCCTCTAGCAGTGGTGATGTCGATCTTCAGACTGCTCGTGCTCTCTATGTCAAGGAGAGTTCGGATTGGCAATTGCAGGAATTTCGTGTCATGGATTATCTCACTCGATGTGTTGGCTCTGGTCTCACTGTCGAGATTGGCTCGCTTCCCTCTGCTCGGGCCATGTGGACTCGTCTCACTGAGCGTTTCACTGAGTGCTCGGGTGCACGGGAGGCACATCTTCTGCAACGCATTGCTCTACAACGCAAAGGTAGTTCATCTCTACAGTCCCATTTTGGACAAATGCAAGCTTTTTGGACAGAGTTACGCTCCATGCTTCCTGGACGTAATTCCACATATGAAGACTGGCTAGCCTGGTACGGACGACATGAGGTGCATCAACTGTTTCAGTCCCTTCCTGAATATTCAACTTTGGC
The DNA here is from genome assembly GCA_022839385.1 of Asparagus kiusianus. Taxonomy (NCBI): domain Eukaryota; kingdom Viridiplantae; phylum Streptophyta; class Magnoliopsida; order Asparagales; family Asparagaceae; genus Asparagus; species Asparagus kiusianus. The sequence goes on from BQKN01063238.1 coordinate 151,037, forward strand.
TGATCAACTACTTCATCAGCCTCAATTTCCGACTTTGGCCTCAGTTATGGGAGCTCTCACTGCTTATGAGACCTGGCAGCAGACATCACGATTTAATTTGTCAACAGATACTCCTACCTCTTCACTCGAGACTGTTTTGTCTGTACCTATCACTGCTCCTGTTATGAATCATACTTCTCCACAGGCTCCCTCTCTACAGGCTCGATCTAAGCTCTCTTGCAAATATTGCAAGAAGGAAGGACACCGCATTGAGACATGCTTCAAGCTTCATCCTAAGTTACGTTCCTCAGGTACTGATGTGGTCGGCGACCCCCTCAGTCTCAACCCTCTCGTACACCGAGATTGTTGACCAATGCTATTCCTTCTACTACTTCAGACTCTACTATTCAAGCTATTGAAAGTCTTCGCCGTCAACTTGATGCTTTTCAACATATCACCTCTACATCCGCCGGACAACTCTCTGGTATGCATTTTGCTGGTTCTTCAGCTAATCCTTCGGTCTCTGGTATGAATGATCTCTGGATTTTTGACTCTGGTTGTTCTTTTCATATGACTTGTAATGCCTCACTTTTATCCTCTGTCTTTACTTCATCCTCTCTTCCCCCTATCTACACGGCTGCTGGACAACCATTTTCCATTACTCAGTATGGCTCTATTACCCCACAAAATGATCCATCTGGTCGTCTAACACTTGGTCCCGTTTATGTGGCTCCACAGTTGTGCTTGAATTTAATTTCTATTAGCTCTTTATGCATGGCGGGCCTGTTCGTCTCATTTTCTTCTGATACTTGTATTGTGCAGGATCCACAGACGGGCAAGACGGTTGGGGCGGGTCGTAGGAGGCACAAACTGTATTTTCTGGAATATCTTCACCTTCCAGAGTCCATACATCCACGTTCTCTTGTTGCTTCTCTTCGTTCGTCAAAACCCTCTACCTCGCTTCCTGCCAATTTATGGCATAGACGACTTGGTCATGTGTCTAATAAAAGGCTGGAGAGTCTTATTCAGTCTGGAGTACTTGGTCCTGTATCATCTAGTTCTAGTATTGAGTCATGTACTGGTTGCAAATTGGCTAAATTCACTGCTTTACCATTTAAAATGAGTACATCCGTATCCACTTCCTTATTTGATTTAGTACATTCTGATATTTGGGGGCCAGCTCCTTTGCCTTCTTCATCTGGCTACTTATATTATGTTAGCTTTATCGACGATTTCTCTCGTTTTACATGGGTTTACCTACTTAAGAATCGTTCTGAAGTACTTACTGCTTATCAAGCCTTCACTGCTATGATTTTTACTCAATGGCAATCTCGTATTAAAGTTTTTCGTTCTGATTGTGCCAAAGAGTACCTATCATCTACCATGCGCTCTATCATGTCCTCTCATAGGACTATCTTTCAACAGTCATGTCCCTACACTCATGAGCAAAATGGTGTTGCTGAACGCAAACATCGTCATATCCTCGATACTGCCCGATCAATGCTCATTTCTTACTCTGTTCCTCGTCGTTTCTGGGCTGAGGCTATTCTCACCGCGACTCATGCCATTAATATCACTCCATCTAGCTCTCTTTCCGGGGCTACTCCTTATAGTCGTGTTTATACTCATCCTCCCCGTTATGATCTAGTTCGCGTTTTTGGTTGTCGATGTTTTGTTCTTCTGCCATCTCACGAACGTGATAAATTGTCTCCCAGAGCTGTTTCTTGTGTTTATTTAGGAATTAGTTCAGAACATCAAGGTTATCGTTGTTATGATCCCGCAACTCGTCGAGTTCATATATCTCGTCATGTTCAGTTCGAAGAGGATTCTCCATATTATTCTGCTTCTGATGACTTTAATTTCCTCCACTCTACTGATCATGCTTCCCCGTCAACTGCATCACCCACTTCTTCACCTCAATTTTCCTTTCGAGATCTCCCTGACATCTCTCCCTCTTCTTCTGCTGACTCTTCCTCGCTTGAGTCTTCTCTTACACCATCTAATCCATATCCCGTGGACACAACTCTCACTCCAGAAAATACTGTTGATCTCCACGCACCTGCGCCAGCATCTCCCCCGCCTGAGGTTCCTCTTGCTCTTCGTCGAGGCAAACGCCCACATGTCATGCCTGCCCGGTATGCTTCTGTTACTTCTTATTCACCTATCTTTCATAACTTTCTTGCTACCATTCATACTATTGTTGAGCCAAAGTCCTTCCAAGAGGCAGTTCATATTCCAGAGTGGTGACAGGCTATGGCTGAGGAATTTCAAGCCTTTCAGCAAACTCATACCTGAGATGTTGTTCCCTGTCCTCCTGGGATCTCTCTTGTTGGCAGTAAATGGGTTTATAAGGTCAAGTTTCGTCCTGATGGCACCATTGAACGTCGAAAAGCTCGTTTAGTGGCTCGAGGTTTTACTCAGCAACAAGGTATTGATTATGAGGAGACCTTTGCTCCTGTTGCTCAGATGCCCACTGTTCGTACTCTCCTTGCGGTCGCTGCTGCTCATCGTTGGCCTTTATACCAGATGGATGTCAAAAATGCTTTTCTTCATGGCTCTTTATCAGAGACCGTATATATGCAACCGCCTCCAGGGTCAAATATTCCTTCGGGACATGTATGTCTCCTTCGCCGTGCTGTTTATGGTCTTAAGCAGGCACCCCGCGCTTGGTTTGAGTGTTTTCGCGATGTCGTGCTCAAAGCGGGCTTTATAGAAAGTCATCAAGATGCTTCTCTGTTTGTTCGCACTACATCGCGTGGCAGAGTTTTATTACTCATCTATGTAGATGATATGATCATTACAGGTGATGATATGGCAGGTATACAATACGCAAAATCTCAGTTGCAACAACAGTTCCACATGAAGGATCTTGGATCTCTTCGGTATTTTCTTGGTCTGGAAATTTCTCAAGGCCCCCGGGGTGTATTACTGTCTCAACAGAAGTATCTTTCAGATATTCTAAATCAAGCTGAGCTAACTGATAATACAACTGTCGATACTCCACTCCAGCAGAATGTCAAACTTTACTCCACTGACGGTGAGCCTCTATCTGATCCTACCCGATATCGACATCTTGTTGGCCAGTTGGTCTATTTGTGCATCTCTCGACCAGATATCTCTCATGCTGTTGGTATTGTCAGTCAATTTGTTAGTGCCCCACGTTCTGTACACTATGCTGTCTTATTACGGATTCTTCGGTACCTCCGGGGTACTAGCACTCGCTCTCTTTTGTTTCCTGATACATCTAAGTTAGAGCTTTGTGCATATTCTGATGCTGATTGGGCTGGTGATCCAACTACCAGAAAGTCTACCACAGGTTATTGTATATTTCTTGGTGATTCCCTTATTTCTTGGCGAAGTAAGAAACAAGATGTTATTGCTCTTTCCAGTACTGAGGCAGAGTATCGTGCAATGTCCACAACGGCTAAAGAGATTATTCATCTTCGTCGCCTTCTCAGTGATTTCGGTATTTCTGTTACGACTCCTACTCCTCTCTACTGTGATAATAAGAGTGCCATCCAGATTGCTAATAATCCAGTATTTCATGAAAGGACCAAACATATTGAGATCGACGCTCATTTTGTCCGTCACCAAGTTATCAAGGACAAGACAATTCTACTTCCTCATGTTTCATCCGCTGACGAGCTTGCAGATTTCTTCACAAAGGCCTTACCTGTTCATCGGTTCCAGTTTCTTGTACGCAAACTCACTTTGTTTGATCCAACATGAGTTTGAAGGGGGCTGTTGATAATAGTGTATTGTAGTGGGTTTTAGTCCCACATTGCTTGGGAGAACAAACCTCATACTCCTCTACTTGTATAAATATATGTGCACACTCAATATTCAATTCAAGGGAAATTTACCCAAGATTCTCTCTCTCTCTTACTTTAACAGGACGCACATGATTTTCACGTGCACAGTCGGATCTAACAATGTTTATTAAGGGGGTAACTAACAAAATTTAAGGGGAGTTAAGTGACATTTCTAAAGTTTGTGAGGGGTTATCTGGTGGTTTTGTGAAATTTACCCCTTTATATTTCTTTCCATATGTAGGATTACCTGAATGTTACCAATCAACAAAGTGAACAGCATCAGACCGCTCAGTGTAATGATTATGCTGAAGATCACTTCTAGCCAGTTGCTTGTAGGTTCGAGATCATTACCAAAAGTGCTGCAATAGAACATTGAGTTAGATGAGGAAAATCTAATAGACTAATATGAACATATCTTGCTTGAGATTGTAGCAACAGAATTTAACAATATACGGCTCAAAATTGCAGAAGCTCAAAGCACTTCGCGTCTTAAATTACTCTGCAGTAAGTTATGTCTAGGTTCAAGATATTTTATATATTATTATTATTTTTCCATGATCTAAATCGTAGCATTTCAGGTTACCTATCTCTTATTTTGAGTTGGCTGAAGGTTTTTGCAACAGAAAATCAAAAGAATTAGAATTAAAATAAATAGAAATACAATTACGGAAGGACATAGTTACATAACTACAATCTCCTAAACTAAGGAAAGTGGCCATATCGGATGAATACCTAATTATCTTGTAGTGTTTATATATTGTAACAGTATGATAAATATAACCTCTGTATATATAATGCATGCCTAGGATTTATTAGTCTAAGGAATGACCTAAAGATGTTCCTACTCCGCCTAATAAGACTGGATGTTTGATAATATTATGTCTTTTCCATGTCAATCTTAATAATCACAAATTTCAATTTCAATGTACTCTTCTATCCTGAGAGTTTCTTGAGGTGTAATTAAATGTTCACCTAATATGCTGTCTATAAGCTTTTTATTTGAGAGATTACAAAACATGGAAGATTTTTCCCCTGTGAAAATTGCATGCTTCATTCATATTTTGTACATGTGCAATGTGCAACGTTTCATTCATATTTTGTACATGTGCATTAAAGGTGCTGAAACACTACTAAATATCAAGCGCTATTGAGCAGGTACGAAAGACTCAAAAACCATGATTTCTTATAACAAATTAGATGTCCATGAAACAAGTTTGATCCTGACGTGTGGATTCAACCATGCTAAACTGAAAACTATTTTACGCTGCTAGAATGTGTTGGAGAATTCTCGAAGCATGAATATGTAATATAAAGCTAAAGCAGATTTGATATCAGTGATTCAGTGATGACTATGTTCTTGCGTTTAGTCAGATATTTCACCTGAGCGTCATAAGGCCCCAAAATATAGGATAAAGGATCTTGACAGCAAGTGAATTGCTTGAAACAACAGGGAGCGCCCAGTTATATATCCCGTAAGGGAATGGCCCATTAACATTCAAACATGCTGAATTATTCTGCATCCCGACACTCGTCAAATTACTCTGACATTCTAGTTCGTCCAAGCCTGAGGGTAATGGAAGACGGTAGCAGACTTCCTTGGAGCAGGCCAATGACACAAGGTCGCAATTGTTGTTTTTCTCGCATTCCTGTTGGATACAGGATGCAACGCGCTGAATGGCAAGAACGTACCAGCACCCCCCAGCGACCTAAGTATACAACAATGTCAAATTTCAAATTCCTTGATAATTTACAATGAGAGTCTAATAAATATCTGATGGAGCACAAGTTTTCCATTGTGAACGTTGCATGTTTTATATTTACTCAGTTGTAGATTGCTGATTAGGCCTCGTTATTGATCTATCCATGTGATTTCTTTTTATTTATTCGTAAAATAGGCCTTCTTTTTGAACTTTTGGATTTCAATTTTTCATCTTATCCTTGTAGGCCTTCATTTAATGCGAAATAGTGGCTTCTAATAGGATGCCCTGTGCCTGAGTGACTGCGTCGGATGCAGACTTCCCCATCTTGGTTTATAGTCACCTCTTAAGTTCTATATGAAGCTTCTCTTAGTGATTAAGTTCATTGTTGACAAGAGACGAGATATTGATAAGTAACTCAGATTTATTTATTTTTTTTATTTGTATTTTTTTATACAAATTTAAGACCATAAACCAATGTTTCTATGGGTTAAATGTAGACAACGTCGAATGTCAAGTTGCAACCTCCACGCCTTTAAAAGTTGGTACACCCATCGCTAAAGTTATTTATATCATCATGTGGAACAAACTGTTTGTAGCTTTCTCGTCAGTAATTGTCTTACTATGTTTATAATTTTTAAAATATGACAACTTGAGGAATCGTTTGGTAAAGGGTTAAGTGAGGGATTAATCAGACTTAACCCCTTCTTAACTAACCAAACATAAAAAATCTATACAATGGTTAAAGTAAGTTAACCCTCCATAATTTGCCAAACATAAAAAATATAGAAGGATTAAGCTAACCCCTCTAGAGGGATTAAAATGAGTTAACCTTTCAAAATAAGGGGTTTACTAATACTCCTATTTAGAAGGATTAAGAGTTAACCCTTCTAATTATAAAGAAAATAGTCAAAACCCTTATTATTCCCAAACACTACAAATGATCATAAAGGTTAAAATAAAACTTTTATAACAGGTTAATAATTTAGTCATTCAGATTATCGAATGGGCTAATTATGTTAATCCTTCTCCTTAATTCCTCTTCCTTAACACTTTGCCAAACGGGGCCTCATTTTGAGCATTCCAAATAATGCACATGCTGAGATAATCAAATATAGCAACTTCATAAATACACTTACATGTGATGCAATGAAATAGGCAATGAGATTAAGCGCAAATCCCCACCAGATTGTTCCAAAGATGTAACCAGTGACCTTCTGCATCCTCCTCATTATACAAATACTGTGGTATACCTTGGGAAGAAATTGGAACAGGAACATCATCAAAAGTATTGACATTATGAGCTTAATTTGTTCTTCTCTTATCAGTTTTGGTACCACCAACCAGAATATTGCCTGAATGAAGTAAAACCAACATGAATTAGTACTTGGAACCACAAATTATGTACGGGAGATGTAGAAGAATTTATAATTTGCAATCAGTAAACAGAGAAGTGTTGAGATCAGGTGGAGACCAAACCTCCGCAGGCGAGCGGAGCTGC
>BQKN01063238.1:160446-215766 GCA_022839385.1 Asparagus kiusianus
GGGGGGGGAGGATGAGGGAGCTCATATGGCTGCCGAGGATGTATCGTTGATTCCACGGATGATTATTGGGAAGTGGGGCCCCCTGTCTAGGTGGTGTGGTTAAACGGGTGCCACGTGCGTGGCAGTCCACATGGGCAGCTGCAGGGCGAGCTCCTTGCTCACGTCTCCCTTGCAGAACGTAAATTTTATAGGATTTTTGCTCGTCTCTGCGATTTTTTGCTAACTGACAAACATTTTCGGGGTAAATTCAGAAATTTCTTGGTGCATTATCTCAAAATCTCAATCAGGGTATAGCTTCAGTATCATCTGATAAGCTACTGGCCTGCATGATTTCCGTTTTGATCATACACAGCAGGAGTTGGGCAGCATGATTGAAACATTACGTGAACTACCTTATAAATATTAGGAAAAATTGTGTCAATGACTCAAAACTAAACTTCATGTGTTGCAGCCCCTTTGACTTTTTCCTATGTGTTTTAGCCTTTAAATTGGAGATATATGTTATGTAACCCTTCTTTAGCAATTATTACCCGCCAACTAAGCATAGAGAGAATCAAAAATAAAAACCCCAAAGTGCGCCATTATCTCCTCTATTCTTTCATATTAAATCTAAAATCAAGTTGAATTAGACTTAACATGAAAGTCTAATTTCATGTGAAGTTTAATTTAATTCATGTTAAGTCTAATTTAATTCATTTCAAATCTAATTTGTATCATGTTATGTCTAATTCAACTTGTTACAAGTCTAATTTAATTAATGTTAAGTCTGATTCAACTTGTTTTAAGACTAATTTCATGTTAAGTCCAATTTAATTCATGTTAAGTCTAATTTAATTTCTTTTAAGTCTAATTTAAATAATGTTATGTCTAATTCACTTTTTAAGTCTAGTTTAATTAGACTTAACATGAAATTAGACTTAATAAAAAGTTGAATAGACTTAACATGATTTAAATTAGACTTAAAATAAATTTAACATGATTGTAATTAGACTTAAAGTAAGTTAAAATAGACTTAACATAATTCATGTTAAGTCTAATTAAACTTGTTTTTAGACTTAAAATAAGATTAATTAGACATAACATAATATAAATTAGACTTAAAATAAATTAAATTAGACTTAACATAAACCGAATTAGACTTAACATGAACCAAATTAGACTTAGCATGAATCAAATTAGACTTAATATGAAATTAGACCTAAAACAAGTTGAATTAGACTTAAGGTGTTTCATGTTAAATCTAATTCAACTTGTTTTTAGACTTAAAACAAATTAAATTAGACATAACATTATTTTAATTAGATTTAAAAGAAATTAAATTAGACTTGACATGAACTAAATTAGATTTAACGAGAAATTAGACTTAAAACAAGTTGAATTAGACTTAACATGATTTAATTGGACGTAATATAAACTGTATTGGACTTAACATGAACCGAATTGGACTTAACATGATTTAAATTGGACTTAACATGAACCGAATTGGACTAAACATGTAATCCAGGTTAAGTCTATTTCATTTTATTTTAAATCTAATTTCATGTTAAGTCCAATTTAAATTAGACTTAAAATAATTTAAATTAGACTTAAAACTATTTAAATTAGACTTAAAATGATTTAAACTAGACATAACACGAACCAAATTGGACTTAACACGAACCAAACTAGATTTAACACGAATCAAACTGGACTTAACATGAACTAAACTAGACTTAAAACTAAACTGGATTAAAATTAGACTTAAAATGAATTAAATTAAATTTAACATGAATCAAATTAGCCTTAACATGAAGTAAAATTGGACTAAACATGAAATTAGACTTAAAATAAGTTGAATTAGACATAACATGATTTAAAATTAGACTTAAAAGGAATCACATTAGACTTAACATGAATCAAACTTGACTTAATATGAATCAAATTGGACTTAACATAAAATTAGACTTAAAACATGTTAAATTAGACTTAACATGATTCATGTTAACTCTAATTCAACTTATTTTTAGACCTAAAATAACTTAAATTAAACTTAACATGATTTATTTTAGACTTAAAAGAAATTAAATTAGACTTAATAAGAATCAAACAGGACCTAACATGATAGATCTTGAGAGAACAAAGGAGGAGGAAATGAGGGTATTTTGGGCTTTTATGTTTGTTTCTCTTTTTTTTTCTTAGTTGGCATGATAATTACATGAAAAAGGGCTGTAGCACATGATATGATATTTTTGGGGTTGAATCACATGAGAAAAAATAGAGGGGCTGCAAGACATGAAGATTTTAGTTTTGGGGCCTTGACATAATTTTCCCTAAATATTATGTTTAAAGGCATTAAAAATTTGTAATATCATTATTCGGAGGGATTCGAATTAGTCAGTTCAGAACAACAAACAGAGACTCGTTAACAGCTGAAATCACCCTAGAGGAGGGTGAATAGGGTTTATGCTAATCTAATCTGACATTGATGTCAATTAAAAACTAATTAATAAATATATCCTAGCAAGAATGATATACAACAATTATATGCAAGGATATATAATATAAACAAGGGAAAAATAACATGAACCTATGGCGATATGAAATATAACAAAGCACAAAAAAATACGCCAAGGCAAACTCAAACACAATGAAATGATCAAAGAGTTCGGTCTTCCGACCTACGTCTCCGTTCCCCACTCCCGGGGAGAATCCACTACACAACCGGGTTTTCGACGCTCACCCGAAAAATGTTTACACCTCACGAGTTCGGTTTTCTAGCTCACCGAAAACTCTACAATCTCACACTCTTGCAATCACACTCTACACCCTCTAAGTGTTGGTGTCTAGCCCGTGTTCTTCCTTAAGTGCTCGGATTTACGACATCTCTCTAGGCTTTACTACCGACACCACTCCTCTTGGAACTGACCCTGTCTCTCACTACACACTTCTCTCGATATACAAGTGTATTACAAAGTGATCCCACAATGAAGCTCAAATAACAAATATTGGATCTCTAAACAAGGTGAGAACTCAATTAAGCCCACACTCAAGAACCACTCAACACAATCCAAATTATATAATGTATGAAATACTAAAAGCTCAAAGGTTGTGTGTGTTCAAATGAGTGAAATTTTTAATCAACAACAATTATATGTAAAGGTAGAAATTGAGTTTAGAGAAACTTCTCTGAAAAACAAGAATGAAAGAGATGAGAGATTGAAGCTCAAACACCAAAGAATGATCTCTTCTAGCTCTTATGAAAATTTCTTCACAAAACAAACAAACACTAAAATAAATTTAAACAAATATTAAACTCTTGTAAACTTGTTTTAAACCTTTCTTTTTGGTAGTTCAAAATAGTTATGGAAAAGGGGTATATATAGGATGAAAACCAAAGGCCAAAAACCAAGAAAACCCAGCAAAAAGACAAAAAACAGAAAGCTAGAAAAACTAGCCATTACAGGCGTCGGTCGACTGATGAACAATATCAGTCGACTGATGAGCTGACCGTTACAGACAGCTCATAGCTCATCGGTTGACTGAAGATCTCATCAGTCGACTGATAAACTCATCAGTCGACTGATAGTTCATCAGTCGCAAAAGCAAAAACTTTTACACTTTCTAGACGATTTTTTTCAGTCGACTGATCTCATGCATCAGTCGACTGATAATACAATATCAGCATGTTTTGAATAGTGAAAATAAATTTCAAAGCTCTTTCAAAAATAGCAAATAAATTCTAAAAATTATGAAACTTTGGGAAATACTTGTAAATATAAAAATGAACATGTTATAATTTTTTTTTAAATTGCATCTCCTAATTGTGAAATCTCATCATTTTGCAAATTAGTCCAAAACATTAAAACACAACAACACATGTTTTTTAACAAAATGACTTAAACAAACTCTTAAAACATTTTGAATGGATTTATAGACTTTGAAAAAGATATAAAATGGAATAAACAGGTCTTAAATCTGTAAACACATAATTTTGCAAATAAACTTCTTTAATCCATAAATGAAATCATGCTTATTTGCATGTATAGATATGAAACAAATACGTGTATATATATAGCTATATTCATTTGTTTCATATATATATATGACTAAACATATTGCTAAACAAAATCGATAAATATGAAATGTGTATTTATGTAAACAATTATATATGTTTCATATTTATAAAAACGTGAAAACTATAAAACCAAAAACGATGTGTGTGTAATATGATTGAGCTTAAAGTATCAACACACAAGATATAAACTCTAAACTAATTATACTCAAGCAATCTTGATCTTCGATGTAGCTCATCTTGGTAAACTCTCCGGATGAAGCTTGATCTTGAATTGACTTGAGATGTATTGTTTCACTCCACTATTTCCGCCAACCTCCATTTGATATGATCGTTGTGGTGCAATCCATCTAACCTCTAACATCGTTGTTTGTCTAGAATAAATACAAAAATACAAATACTAGACAAACAATATTAGTCGTAAATTGTTTGTTAAAATATCATCAAAACAAAAAGGCCAATAACAGCTACTTCCCAAAGCATCCAAGCTCAAAACACAAGCAAACTATGTAGACTGCTCTACTTAGTGAAACTCTAAGAATAGCTTAGCCTTTGCAGTTGCGTCTAATCAGGCATTCCCTTCTCATTTATCATAAATAATCTGAGGTTGAATAACACCAGACCAACTAAATTAAGATGAATGGTCTAATGGTCTACAACAACATATCTTGCTTGTATTAGGTATCCGCTCGCTACTTTTCTCGTACTCTTCCTCTCTAAAAAATGTGGCCTTTGCAGACTCATGCAGATGCCTATGGGGTTGCTGTTAGGGTACACGCTAACAAGAACAACTCAAACGGAGACACAAAACACACCAAACAATCTTGGAATCACAGAATAAAACCAGCAAACACGAATTCAATCATAGTACTCACAGATATAACGTGGTTCACTCTTACGGAGCTACTCCATGGTGCAACAACGACACTCAATTCCTTTCTATTCCTTTCGAGGTTACAAAATAAAAAAATAAAAAAGAACACCCTCTTTTGATCAAGATACTCTCCAAGAATTCTCACAAACTCTCTCTCAAGATGTCTCAATGATATTACTTATATCTGTATCTTTCTCTTTCTCTCTCTGCTAATGAGATAATTTACAAATCAAACTTAGGGGTATTTATAAGTTTTCTCATGGAGGTAGGTGAGTATTATTTGGGGGTATAGGTGAACACTGTAGCAGGGGATATGTGAATACTATTTGGGGGTAGGTAAACATTGTAGCAGGGGGTAGGTGAGAAGGCTATCCATAAAGCCTCAACGTTCTCAACAATCTCCAACTTGGAGAGTCTTCTCAACGAACTCTATTTCTTGGTTGCATCATCCAGATGTCTTGTATCTTTGGTGTCTTGCACAACCCTCAACATTCTCAACGGAGGTCATATGAGATTGCACACAGCCTCACCATCTCGAGCGGAATTGGCGTGTTTAGCATATCAATTGGATTGTACCTCATATCAATCTTTACAAACTTGAACTCATTCCTGCTTTGCCATCTCCGTATGGCATAATGCTTCACGTCAACATGCTTGGTCCGAGCATAGAATGTGTCGTTCTCTAACAAGTGAATGATACTTTGACTGTCGCAATGGATGAAGTATTTCTCAAAGCATACCCCAAGCTCAAGAAGAAAAGCTTTCAACCATAGAAACTCCTTTGCTGCCTCTGCTGCAGACACGTACTCGGCTTCGGTTGTTAACATAGCCACAGTATCGTGTAACTTGGATCACCAACTTATCGCTCGACCACCCAAGATGAAGATATAGCCGCTCGTGCTCCTTCTTGAGTCTATGTCCACGGCGTAGTCTGCATCACAAAATCCCTCTAACTATAAATCCACCCCGTCATACTCAACAAAACGGTAGGACGAGCATCTCAAGTAGCGTAGAAACCACTTGACCGCACCCTAGTAGTGCTTCCCTAGATTGCTCATGAAGCGGTTCACAACTCCCACTCCTTGTGCAATATCTGGCCTCGTGCACACCATCATATACATCAAACTCCTGACGGCAGACAGATGTGTATGGTATGTTGGCCATAAACTCATGCTCTTCAGCAGTCTCTAGTGCTTGGGTCTTCGATAGCTTGAAATGGTTCGCAAACGATGAGCCCACCGGTTTAGCTTTCTCCATGCCAAACTTTCAAGAATCTTCTGAATATAGGTCTTCCGAGACAACCTCAGCCTACATGCTGATCTATCTCTAATGATCCTTTTCCCAAATATCTGGTTTGCGGGACCCAGATCCTTCATCTAGAAGCACTCGGAGAGACACCCCTTGAGTTCCTCAATGCGGGCCAAGTCGGACCCTACAATCAACATGTTATCAACATAAATCAAGAGTATCACATAGGATTCGCCATACCTCTTGATGAAACAACAGTCGTCTGTGTCGCATTTGAGAAAACCATTCTGCTCCATAAAGTTCTTGAACTTGATGTACCATTGTCGCAGAGCTTGCTTCAGGCTACACAAGCTCTTGCGCAGGCGACACACGAGGCCCTCCCTGTCTTATTCCTCGATGCCGACTGGTTAATGCATATAGATCTTTTCCTCCAAATATCCATGAAGGAATGTCGTCTTCACATCCATCTTCTCTAGATGGAGATCTCGAACTGCCATAATGCTCAACACAGTCTGGATCGTGGTCAACTTGATGACAGGAGTAAAAACGTCAGAATAGTTTATCCCTACTTTTTGCTTATAACCCTTCACTACAAGTCTCGCCTTGTAGTGTCTCTGTCCATCGGCTTCATCCTTGACCCGATAAATCCACAGATTGTGAAGAGCCTTTTGCCCTCTTGGAAACTTTACGAGCTCCTAAGTCTCATTCTTTGTGAAGGATTTCATTTCTTCCTTCATGGTAGACTCCCACTCGCCCCAAGCTTTGTCGGTCTGCTATACCTCCTCATAGCTCTCTGACTCACCACTATCAGTCAGGAGAAAATAATTCATGGTGGAAAGGTACCTCTCTTACACCCTCGGATTTCTTGGAGCTTTACGAATTGCGATCGACAACTCTGCTGAATCCTGCTGCTGTGCATCCGACACGTTCTGTTGGTCTCTGTATTCTGTGCTAATTGGTATCTCACCGCCGTCCTTACTATCAGTAATATCTGGGAAAAGAGAGGGAGATAGCTGACTCCCACTCACCTCTTTGGTCTTGTACACCGAATTCTCATGGAACACGACGTCACCACTGTTAGACCCCAGAGGGGGGGGGGGGTCATTAGGGTCTTATGCTAATCTAATCTGATTTTATGCCAATTAAAATTAATTAACAAATATATTCCTGTAAGATAGATGTACAAGAGTTATAAGCAAGAATAAGTAATATGAATAAAGAGATATATCCTATATGATAAAAATATATGCAATGATATATAAACGAGCACAAGATGATATATCCTACCAAAGAGATATACAATATGATATATGCAAGGATATGTAAACTAACACAAGGGTAAACAATATGAACTAGATAGTGGATGATAAAAATAATGAGCTATGGACAATGGCGATAAGAAATATAAACATAAGATTAAGTGCGCCAAAGCAAACTCAAACACACGATATGATCACGGAGTTCGAACCTTCCGTCCTACGTCTCCGCTCCCCTCTCCCGGGGAGAAATCCACTATCACAACCGGGTTTTCTACGCTCACCCGAATAACGTTTACAACCATACTATGTCGGTTTTCAACGATCACCGATCAACGTATACACTCACTCACAATGTCGGTTTTCAACGTTCACCGATCAACGTCCACTCCTCACACTCGGTTTTCTAGCTAACCAAAAACTTTACAATCTCACAATGATAACAAATGATTTGTTTTCTAATACAATGCGAGAACTCAATTAAATTTCACACTCAATGTTACAACTCTCACCAACCTAAATATACTATGTACGAAAAATACAATAAGCTCATGTGGGTGTGTGTGTAAATAATGAGTAAATCAAAATCAAAATCAAACTAAACTCAGTACAAATGCTAGCTTATGAAAATGTAAATCAAACGTATAAATAGCTAGATATGAGTTTAGAGATTCTTCTCTGAATAACAAGATGGAGAGATGGAGATTGAAGCCCAAACAAGAAGATGATCTCCTCCACTTGTGAAAACTTCTTCACAAACCAAACAAACACTAAAACACACTTAAACCCTTGTTTAAAACTTGTTTAAAAACTTCTTGGTTGTTGAAAATAGTTATGACAAAGGGGTATATATAGGGTAGAAGAAAACAACTCAAAAAATCTCAAAAACCCACTAAAAAACCAAAAACAGAAGTTACAGTTAAAGTTCAACGGTCGGATGCTACAGTAACGATAGTCGACCGCGACGGTCGATCACGAAGTTCATCAAAACTGAGAGAACGTGCAGAGAGTTTGACGGTCGACCGCACTGTAGCGCAGTCGACCGTGGGTACTGTAGTACTACATATCCAGCTTGGTAAAATCAATTAAAAATAGTAAATCAACTCTAAAAATTATGAAATTTTGAGAGAAGGTTCTAGACATGTAGAAGAACATGTTAGAGAAAGAATTTATGAAAAATCATTTCTCATTTGAGAGACATAAATGTTTGAACACAGATATACAGTTTCTGAAAATCTGTTGACATACACGATTTTGTAAAATTAATTGGGCATAGTAAATTAACTCCAAAAATGGTAAAATTTTGAGAAAAGTTTCTAAACATGTAGATAAACATTTCAAAGAAAGAATGTTTTAAATATCACTTCCCATTTGTGAAAACTCATCTGTTTTGTAAAAACATGCACGAACGAAAAACATGATTTTGTAAATTCAATTAAACGTAACAAATCAATTTCAAACTTGATGAAACTTTGGGAAATGTTTGCAAATGTGATTTTGAACATGTTATAAAAAATAATTTTCTAATTTGCATTTCCCAATTATGGAATCTCATTATTTTGCAAAATCACATAAGTATGGACTTGTAAAAGCTTGATCTTGACAAAATGAGTTTAAGCAAAGTTTTGAAAACTTTCCAATAGATTTATAAACTTGATAAAAGATATAAAATAATGTCGTTAAGTCTATAATCTAAAACGATGATAAACCAAACCAAACGTGTGTGTGTGATATTGAGCTTGAAGTATTAACACACATAATATAAGTCCTAAACTAATTTACTCAAGCTTGATTGGTCTTCAATATGCTTGACTTGGTAATATCACGGATGAAGCTTGAACTTGATATTTAAATTTGAATTGCAAGGCTTCACTTCACTATTCCGCCAACCTCCATTGAATATGATTGTTGAGGCTCTATTCCATCCATCCTTCAACATATTGTTTGCCTAGAATAAATATAAAACACAAATACTAGACAAATAATATTAGATGTAAATTGTTTGTAAATCATCATCAAAACAAGAAGGCCAACAATCTCCTCCTTTTTGATGATGACAAATAATTTACAAAAAGGATATATACATGAAAAGAAATAAATATATAATATTATAATTATCATGCATATCAAGGAAAGAATATACTCACAATATTTCTCCCCCTTTGACAACATCAAAAAGGGGACAAAAGAATTAAGAGAGCGAAAGCTGCCCCTATCAATATGCATGGGTGAGTATAAAATAAATATAGGGATTGCTCCCCTATCAAAATGCCTTAATGAATATATGCAATGAATGCTAAGACATACATATGTGAGCAAGCAAGAAACATGCTAAACACAACTCACATACAAGAAGACAATGAGAACATATATAAATATGTCAATATGAAAATAGTGTCTCATTAACACAAAAAAAGAAAAACTATGTAAAAATAGATTTATGAAAACAAATGAGAGAATAACATGAGAATCATGCAAAAAGAGTTTTCGAATGAAAACAAATCAACCAAATGAAATCATAAATCAACCACAATCACATAAAACCAAACCATCATTGATTTTCAAAAATCAAGAGAGGCAACTATATCTAGCTCTTGAGCTAGTATCAACCCATATGAACATTTTAGCACCCGATAAACAAGATTTGGGAATAAACACCCAATAATCCGGGGGGTTATATAAATACAAACCTCTCATCAAAACAAGATCAATAATCATGGAAACAAAAAAGATTTGATTAAAGAAAATTTATTTTCATAACAAAAAGATTTTAAGACATAATTTTCAAAACCAAGAAAAGGAAAATAAGAACACTAAAATTCTTGGTTTAAAAATTAAATTTGTTTTGGTAACCAAGAACTCTTGGTACCAAAAGATTTAGGGACATGACCCCTATCTTTTAAGCTCAAAGCCCTAGGGTTATGAACCATCTTGGGCACATGTGGTGCACTAACATGGTCAAAGCAATATTTACTCAAATGACCCTTTCGATTGTAATTTGTGCAATGAAAGAGATTCATTTGTTTTTGTGGACCTTTAGCTCGTGCACGGAAATCATTTGCAAATAAAGATTGTCTTTTAAAATTATTTTGCAAATGAGAAACATTCTTAAACAGTAGTCTATTTGGAACATATTGCAACTTAGAAGCTTTTGCATAATAAAACAAAATTTAGCAAGATGTCCAAACCTACCATAAACATCACATTTAAAAGCATGTGGTCTACTAGAAGCATTTGGCAAATTTGAATTCTTTTTCAAATCAAAGAAAAACTTTTCCAAATGGCCAAAACGACTACAATGATCACACTTGAACACACTAGCATGCTTATGATGAACTTTATGAGAATGAGCATGTGAATGTGTAAGTGTACAAGATGAAGAAGCTACATGAGATGCACAAGGAGCATTAGAATTCTTATGTTTGTGTGCATCATAGCAAAATTTAGCTAAATAACCTTTTCGGTCACAAATAGAGTATTTGTAAATTTTGCTATATATGTGTGCTAATGAGTAGATGATGACTTAGACTTGGCACACATATCCATAAGCCTCTTATGATTATCAAAGCATATTTTTAAAGTTGAATCTAAAGATGAAATGCGATTATTCATAAGATTCAAATCTTCATTTTTAGGCACATATGTATTTTTAGAAGTAGAACATAATAGTCATTTATGAAAGAAGCAGTATCATTTTGTATGTTTTTTACTTCTAATATGGCATTATTTTTGTCATGAGTCAAGTTAGCAATATCCAATTTTAAATTTTTATTTTTCAAATTTAACATATCATTGTTTTCTTGAAGAGCAATACTTTCTTGAGAAATGATATAAAATTTGGAAGCTAACTTCTCATGATCAGATTTTAAATTATCATGCTTGCATTGTAAATCAACAAAATCTTTATGTAATTTGTTATAGGCATGCAAAATTTTTTTACTAGCACAAGCAAGTTTATTACTAGATAAATCATTATCGGGTTCGAACTCGTAAACCTCACTAGGGCTATCGCCTAGTGGCCGTGTGCATGATGCTCCATATGAACTTGAAGCCAGATCCTCCAAAGCTTGTCGGATCGCCTCCAAGCCCCCTTGATGTGCTTCAATAAATTTTCATAATGTGTAAGCACTATCAAAAGAATAAAGCTTGTTAGACATAAATGAATCAAATACATTTAATAAAAATTCTAACATAAGCTTGTTCATAATAAACATATTTTTATCATGTTTGCTCTACTTGGATTTCTCCAACGTAGGCACAATATAAGCACAATCAATGATTTCCCATAAATCGATATTTTTAGATTGAACAAATATTTTGAATCTAAAACACCATTGAGCATAGAGGAAAATATTGAATTTAGGAGCAATACTAGAATCAAAGCCTAAATAAGATGCATCATTCATATCCATAATTCATAAAAATATGCAAGCAAGATACAAATGTAATCAAAACACGATTAGCACAAAAAGATAACTTGGATCTTTAACTCAAGATGATTAGTCCTTAAATCAAAGAGCACCAAGCTCTGATACCAATTGTTAGACCCTAGTGGGGGGTGATTAGGGTCTTATGCTAATCTAATCTGATTTTATACCAATTAAAATTAATTAACAAATATATTCTTGTAAGATAGATATACAAGAGTTATAAGTAAGAATAAGTAATATGAATAAAGAGATATATCCTATATGATAAAAATATATGTAATGATATATAAACGAGCACAAGATGATATATCCTACCAAAGAGATATACAATATGATATATGGAAGGATATGTAAACTAACATAAGGGTAAACAATATGAACTAGATAGTGGATGATAAAAATAATGAGCTATGGACAATGGCGACAAGAAATATAAACATAAGCTTAAGTGCGCAAAAGCAAACTCAAACACACGATATGATTACGGAGTTAGGACCTTCTGTCCTACGTCTCCGTTCCCCTCTCCCGGGGAGAAATCCACTATCACAACCGGGTTTTTTACGCTCACCCGAATAACGTTTACAACCACACTACGTCGATTTTCAACGATCACCGATCAACGTATACATTCACTCACAATGTTGGTTTTTAACGTTCACCGATCAACGTCCACTCCTCACACTCGGTTTTCTAGCTAACCGAAAACTTTATAATCTCACAATGATAACAAATGATTTGTTTTCTAATATAATGTGAGAACTCAATTAAATTTCACACTCAATGTTACAACTCTCACCAACCTAAATATACTATGTACGAAAAATACAATAAGCTCATGTGGGTGTGTGTGTAAATAATGAGTAAATCAAAATTAAAATCAAACTAAACTCAATACAAATGCTAGCTTATGGAAATGTAAATCAAACGTATAAATAGCTAGATATGAGTTTAGAGATTCTTCTCTGAATAACAAGATGGAGAGATGGAGATTGAAGCCCAAACAAGAAGATGATCTCCTCCACTTGTGAAAACTTCTTCACAAACCAAACAAACACTAAAACACACTTAAACCTTGTTTAAAACTTGTTTAAAAACTTCTTGGTTGTTGAAAATAGTTATGGCAAAGGGGTATATATAAGGTAGAAGAAAACAACTCAAAAAATCTCAAAAACCCACTAAAAACCAAAAATAGAAGTTACCATTATAGTTCAACGGTCGGATACTACAGTAATGGCGGTCGACCGCGAAGTTCGTCAAAACTGAGAGAACGTGCAGAGAGTTTTACGGTCGACTGCACTGTAACACGATCGACCGTGGGTACTGTAGCACTACATATCCAGCTTTGTAAAATCAATTAAAAATAATAAATCAACTCTAAAAATTATAAAATTTTGAGGGAAGGTTTTAGACATGTAGAAGAACATGTTAGAGAAAGAATTTCTGAAAAATCATTTCTCATTTGAGAGACATAAATGTTTGAACACAGATATATAGTTTCTGAAAATCTGCTGATATACACGATTTTGTAAAATCAATTGGGCACAGTAAATCAACTCCAAAAATGGTAAAATTTTGAGAAAAGTTTCTAAACATGTAGATAAACATTTTAAAAAAATAATTTCTTAAATATCACTTTCCATTTGTGAAAACTCATCTATTTTGTAAAAACATGCATGAACATGCACGAACGAAAAACATGATTTTGTAAATTCAATTAAACGTAACAAATCAATTTCAAACTTGATGAAACTTTGGGAAATGTTTGAAAAAGTGATTTTTAACATGTTACAAAAAAGAATTTTCCAATATGCATTTCCCAATTGTGGAATCTAATTATTTTGCAAAATCACATAAGTATGGACTTGTAAAAGCTTGATCTTGACAAAATGAGTTTAAACAAAGTTTTGAAAACTTTCCAATAGATTTATAAACTTAATAAAATATATAAAATAGTGTCGTTAAGTCTATAATCCAAAACGACGATAAACCAAACCAAACGTGTGTGTGTGTGTGTGATATTGAGCTTGAAGTATTAACACACATAATATAAGCCCTAAACTAATTTACCCAAGCTTGATTGGTCTTCAATATGCTTGACTTGGTAATCTCGCGGATGAAGCTTGAACTTGATCTTTAACTTTGAATTGCAAGGCTTTACTCCATTATTCCCCCAACCTCCATTGAGTATGATCGTTGAGGCTCTATTCCATCCATCCTTCAACATATTATTTGCCTAGAATAAATATAAAACACAAATACTAGACAAACAATATTAGATATAAATTGTTTGTAAATCATCGTCAAAACAAGAAGGCCAACAACCACTGCACACCACCTTGCGTGCATCATGATCCCAGAAATAGTACCCATACTCACTCCTCCATAGCTGATGAAAGAGAGATTCTTTGACTTTGGATCAAGCTTTGACCGGTCTGCAGGATTGGTCATGATATAGGCGTCACAACCAAATACTCGTAAGTGATCTAGCTTCAGCTTCTTTCCGTTCTAAGCCTCCCCAGGTATCCCATAACTGAGAGTTGTGGATGGCCCACGGTTGATCAAATATGTAGCAGTATTAACAGCTTCGGCCCAAAAACCCTTGGGCAATCCGGAGTGGATCCTCATACTTCTGTCGCACTCCAAGATAGTGCAATTCATACGCTCCGCCACTCTGTTGTGCTGTGGTTTGCTTGGAACGGTCTTCAGTCTCCTAATCCCATGGGATAAAAAGAAGTTCTCAAACTCCTGGCTGCAATACTCGCCTCCATTATCAGACTTTAGACACTTCAGCTTATTGCATGTTTCGTTCTTCACACAGGCAAGACACTTTTTAAAGATGATAAAAATATCTGACTTGTGCTTCAAGAAGAACACCCACAGTTTTCTAGTAGCATCACCAATGAAAGAGACAAAGTAAAGGGAGTTATCAACAGATGGGACTTGCGCAGGTCCCCACACATCGGTGTGCACCTACTCCAATTTCTGTACTTTTGGAGCCGGTCTGATCTTGTTGAAGCTCACATTCTACTGTTTGCCTAGAATGCAATCCTCATAGAAAATCAAATCAATCTTTCCCAGACCTGGAAGCCTCTCTCCCGTGGTCATAATCTGCATCCCCTTCTTGCACATGTAGCCAAGTCGCCGATGCGAAGTCATGCAGTCGGTGGATGATGATGCTTGTCCTACGGTAAGCAAGCAGTCGATCTTCCCATTGTCTATGTAGAGAGACCCCTCGCGTTTGTCGTGTGCTATCATCAGGGTACCATTGAACACTTTCTAGCTTCCCTACTTGAAGGATACTCTGTAACCAAAATCAGTCAGTTTCCCGATTGATATAAGATTCTGCCTGAGATCCAGTACATGCCGAACGCCATTCAGGGTCAAGGTGGTCCCGCCCTCTATCTCGAGGGTACAATTTTCCTTCCCAGAGACCTTGCAAGGTTGATCGTCCCCAAGATAGACCGTCCCCAAGTCTTTCTTCATGAATGATGAAAGCAACTTTTGTTGTGGGGTTACATAGAAAGATGAACCAGAGTCAATGACCCAGGCATCCTCTTATCTTTAAGAGATAGGAGAAGCGTATCTGAATCCGTCTCGTGCATAAGATTAGCTGCACCGTCAGCCTAATCATCCTCTATTGATGCTGGAGTAGAAGCTATACAATCCCGTGCAAAGTGACCATTCTTTCCACATCTGAAGCACTTTCCTTTACCGTAACCATTCGGGTCGACCCTTTAGACTTCCCTTTGGACTTTGATCGGCCTCGTCGTACCCTACTCTTCTTCTACTCATGCCCTCGTGCCTTGACATGCTGAGCACTCCCACTGCTAGAAGCCTTAGCTCCTGAGACTTTGCGGCGAGATTCTTCATCCATAATTTCCCTAATCACCGGGTCGAGCTTCATCTTATCATTGACATTGGCGTTACTCACCGCCATCACTATATTCTCTTATGAATCTGGTAGACAAGAAAGTAACAGAAGACCTTGGATCTCATTGTCGAACTTAAGATCCACTGCAGCAAGTTGTTGCACCACAACCTGAAATTCGTTCAAGAAGTCCGCTAAGTGAGCTCCTTGCTACATCTTTGATTGAATAATTTCTTCATCAAGTATACCTTATTTGAGCCAGACGGCTTCTCATACAGCGTCTCCAAGGCCTCCATCAACTCCTTAGTGGTGGTCGCATGCGATACGTTGTAAGTCACATGCTGGTGAAGATTGAGCCTGATGGTGGCAAGTGCTTTACGATCGAGCACTTTCCACTTATCGTCGTCCATCTTCTCAGGTTCTCGCCTTTCCTTGGAATGGTAGGAAGAGATCCTTCTGGTACAAATAGTCTTCTATCTGCATCCTCCAATATCTAAAATTTTGGCTGCCGAACTTCTCAATCTGAATCCTGTTATCTTCAACTATAGATCACATGGCGAAAGATTCAATCTTTCTTCGACTGTATGCTCTGATACCACTTGTTAGGGTACACACCAACAAGAACACTTCAAACAAAGACGCAAAACACACCCCAACGATATTGGAATTACAGAATAAAACTAGCAAACACGAATTCAATCACAGTAGTCACAGATATAACGTGGTTCACTCTTACAGAGCTACTCCACAGTGCAATTACGATGCCAAATTCTTATATTTTTTTTAGGTTACAAAGGAAAAAAAAAAGAGAACACTCTCTTTTGATCAAGATACTCTCCAATAATTCTCACAAACCCTCTCTTAAGATCTCTCAATGATATTACTTATATTTATATCTTTCTCTTTCTCTCTTTGCTACTGAGATACTTTACAAATCAAACTTAGGGGATACTAATTAAGTTTTCTCATGAGGATAGGTGAACACTATTTGAGGGTAGGTGAACACTGTAGAGAGCGTAGGTGAGAAGGCTATCCACACAACCTCAACGTTCTCAACAGTTGCTACCTATCTAGTGTAAAATGGGCTACAGAGCGTGTTCAAGCTTCAGACTAGCGAATGATAGGGACTTTTGATGCTATACGAAGCTCTTCTCCACATTTTGCCTTCCACGCATTCAAATCGCCAGTCTCATCGCCACAAGTACATCAGGCATACTATGAATGATTGAGATCACATGAAGACAATAGATCAGTTTTCATACTGGTTTGGCCAAGGATTCTGTCGTATTTATATGCGCAAGTTGAGGGCATGCTGTTGAACTTGGGTTAACTTTCCGGTGCGTCAAAACAAACTCGTTTGATGACTTAGTTGTGATGATTAAGGGGGATAAAGGAGGCTATAATCAACTATGTTATTGGTTAATATGTGTGAAATCATCCGGAGCTATTCAAGCGTTCCATCAGGATGTGCACATCGTGCAGTCGTGCTGGCATTAGGTCCAAAGGGATTCTATAATAGAGTGCGAAATTCATTTCTTCAACCATAATCATTTATCACTTAGTAGACAATCATGATTTGCCCTGAATGAGAAGAAATGATAGTAGTGGATTTCAGAAGTAAATGCGCAAACATTCTTAGTAGCGTTTGTTCCTCGTTTATATTGAGAGTCACATTTGACCATAAGGTCACTGAAAAAAGTTTCTGATGTGCTCCTAGGAAAATTAATAAGTAGACAGATGAACAGCTCAAAAATTGAATAGTACACAAACATTTTAACGCTATGTGAAAGTAAAACATTGGAATCCACCAAGAGATGTTCTCTGAATCCACAAAAAAACGATCTTCGAATCCACGAAGAACTTCGAATCCACAAAGAAAATATTGAAAGAGAAATTTTATTGATGGAAATATATGCCTCTAAGGCTTACAATACCGTGCTTAAATAGAAAAGAAACAAGATTCCTACTATGACTCAAACTTACCAAAAATAGAAATAACAAAATTCTACCTAAAAAGACTCCCTAGGATTAGGAAAGTAAATCGGTCAAATTTTTGATCAAACATGATTTGCTTCCTAATCAAAACAGACTCCTAAAACGTAACCTAAAATAGTAAAAAAAACTAACAAAACGCTGATATCTCTCAATCCGGAGGGAATTTGGCAAAACGGATGACGGTCAACGAAACAACAATTGGTTTGGTTGGCTCCGTCTCGAAAAAATATATGGTTTTCATATATAATTCGTCCAATTCCGATTTACGATTTGAAAGATATGACCCGTTCTTCGTGGCAAGTTATTTTCCTCGTCCGGGTCCGTGTTTGGGCTTATGTATGTCCCGCTTCCCCATAAATATGTCCGCCGTGTGTTCTACATTAGTCCCCCTTGCTTGAAAAAAGCTTGACCTCGAGCTTATACTTGCATGAAGAGTTATTTCTCCTAGCGGGTAATACTCAAACAAATCTGTAACATTGAAACTAAGAGAAATAGCCAAATTTGTAGGAAGGTCAACGACATAAGCATTGTCACTAATCTTTTTCATTATTTTGCATGGGTCATATTTTTTAGTCTTCAGCTTGTTGTAGATGCACACTGGAAAACAATCTTTTCGCAGAAACACCATCACTATGTCTCACTCTTCAAACACCTTCTTCCTCCTGTGTTGATCAGCATCGGCCTTATATTTAGAATTAGACTTCTCTATCTTCTCCTTCACTTCCTGTTGGATAGTACGTATCTTTTCGACCATATGATCTGCAGGAATACTTTGTCCTGGAAGCTTAGGCAATAAAAATAGATCAAGATAATGATTCAGAAGCCTTCCATATACAATCACAAAGGAAGCCATGCCTGTAGTTCGACTCTCCATATAGTTATAAACAAATTCAGCATGTACCAGAGTAAGATCCCACTGTTTCGGACGATCGCTAAATATGGATCTAAGAAGGTTACCAAGAGTGTGATTTACCACTTCAGTTTGTCTGTCCGTCTGAGGGTGGTAAGCAGTACTGAATTTAAGTGAAGTATTGAATCTTTGCCACAAGGTCATCCAAAAGTAGGATATGAACTTGGAATCACGATCATATGTGATGGATTTTGGCACTCCATGAAGGCGAACTATCTCCCGAAAGAAAAGATTGACAATGTTACTAGCATCTGCTGTCTTCTTGCATGGAATAAAGTGCGACAGCTTTGAAAATCTATCAACAACAACAACAAAAACAGGATCAATGCCGCGTTAGGTTCTAAGGTGTCCTAACACAAAATCCATCGATATATCCTGCCATAGCGCATCAGGAACATGTAAGGGTGTATACAATCCTGTATTTTGGGATTGCCCCTTAGCAACTTGACAAACTGGACAACGCCGTACATATTTTTCTGTTCCCTTTTTCAGCTGAGGCCAGTAATATCACTCTTCAATGGAAGCAATCGTCTTTTCACGCCCCAAATGTCCTTCTAACCCGCCAGCATGAAGGTCTCGTATTATCTACTCTCTTAGTGAACTCTGGGGTATGCACAACTGATCTCCATAAAATAAATAACCATCCTGGATATGAAAGCCTCTGACTAACTGGTTTTGTTGGCAGTTGTTCCAAATCTCCTTAAAGTTGTCGTCTTCTGCATACAGCTCCTTTAGGTATTCAAACCCAGTCACTTCTGCCTGCAAAGTCACCAACAAACCAGCCCTCCAACCGAGTACATCTGCAACCTTATTCTACTGCCCAGACTTGTACTTCAAAACAAAGGTGAAACGTTGTAGAAATGCGATCCAACGAGCATGCATACGATTGATGGTAGTCTGACTATTGGTAGACTTCAAAGCCTGATGGTTAGTATTAAGCATAAACTCTCGCGAGATCAAATAGTGCTCCTAATGCTTCAAAGACCGAACTATGACATATAACTTTAGTTCATATGTGGTCCACTTCTGTCCAGCTTCGCTGAGTTTCTCGCTATATAATGTAATTGGACGTCCTTCTTGGGATAGAACACCACTAATTTCTATGATAGACGCATCACAATCAACTTCAAACACCTTTGGAAAATCTGGAAGAGCAAGCACTAGTGTTGTTGATAACTTCTCCTTGATTAGTGCAAAGCTGCGGACCGCATATTCGCCCTAATTAAACTTGCCTTTCTTCATGCACTCAATGATAGGGGCTACAATGCAGCTGAAATTTCTGACAAATCTCCTATAGAAATGCTAGGTCATGAAAACTACGAACTTCGCTGATAGTCTTCAGTGTAGGCCAATCTCGAATAGCACACACCTTCTCTTCATCAACATGGATGCCCTCTGCACTAACAACAAAGCCCAAGAATAATAGGCTATTGGCCATAAAGTTGTACTTCTTCAGATTGATGTACAACTCGTTCACCTGCAATGCTGTTAGTACCTCCCTCAAGTGGTCCATATGCACGGCCTCAGTTTGACTATAAATCAGGATATCATCGAAGTAAACTATAACAAACTTACCGATAAAGGTTTTTAATACCTGATTCATCAACCGCATGAAAGTGCTAGGAGCATTGGAAAGGCCAAAATGCATGACCAACCATTCATACAAGCCTTTTTTTGTCTTGAAGGCAGTCTTCCACTCATCTCCGTCTCTAATCCGAATCTAATGATAACCACTCCTGAGATCTATTTTGGAGAACATTTTTGATCCAGACAACATATCTAACATGTCTTCCAGGCGAGGGATAGGAAATTGATACTTCACGGTAATCTTATTGATAGCCCTACTATCCACACACATGCGCCACTCTCCGTTCTTTGGGACTAGCAATGCTGGTACGACACACGGACTCATGCTAGCTTGTATAAAGCCTTTCTGGATGAGACCGTCCACCTGTTTCTGCAAGATCTCTCCTTCCTTCAAGCTCATCTGATAGTGTGGCAGATTCGGTAGTCGAGATCTAGGGATGAAGTCGATCTGATGTCGAATGTCTCAAAGAAATGGTAATTCAGAAGGAAGTTCGTCAGACATAACTGCATCAAATTGTTACAATAGGGTCTGTATTTCAGGTGGAATTTTGGTGGAGGCTGAATCCTCGTTTCCTGATACAACAAGAGTATAAACCTCATCAGACTGCTTCAAATCTTTTATAAAATATTCATTGTTAATGACCAAAAAGTTTTCTTTTGGTTTGATTGGCCCCTTCTCTGTAAGAGGCATGAGCACAACTCGGTGGTCATCCTTCTTAAAGATATAAACATTATCCTTCCCCCTGTGCGTAGCATCAACATCAAACTGTCATGGCCTGCCTAACAGCATATGACAAGCATCCATCTTAACTACATCACACAATACCTCATCAACATAATTTCAGCCAATGGAAAAAGATACCCGACACACCTCACCAACCTGCACATCATTATCCCTTACGAATCCAACTGATCTTGTAGGGAGCGAGATGTTTCTCTATCTTCAAACCTAATTTCTCCACCATGCGCTGAGAGACAATATTCTTACTGCTACCACTATCAATGTTAACATCACAGGTCTTTTCTTTCATAGTGCATCTCGTGCGGAAGATATTATGTCGTTGTGGTGGTTCTTTTGTCTTTGGAGCTAATAGTAGTCATCGCACAACACACGAGAGTTGATCACCATCATCAGGATCCACTCCATCACCTCCATAGTCTTCAACATCATATAGGTCTATATCCTCCTCTTCATGATCCACCTTATTCACAACACTTCTTTTAGGGCACTGATTGGATCGATGACCAGGTTGACCATATCTGTAACACTTGATTGGATCGGGTTTGGCATATCGATTCGGTGGTGTAGCCTTCTTTGTTGTTGTTGTCATTGGGTATGTACCTTTCTCAGTTGTAGCATCTTGATCAGAAGCAGTTTGAGATTGTTTATTCCCACACGATTAAAGCTCGTGCGACCCGTTGGAAGCTGCCCACGATCCTCTATTATTCCGTCCAAGTTGTCACTCCACCTTTTCGACTAGGCTAACTGTGTTTGTCAATGTATATGTCTACTGCAAAGATACACGATCCTGAATTGTTGTCCTCAATCCCCTAGTATATCGAGACATCTGTTGGGCTTCGTTCTCATTTAAATTATTACGGGAAGACAGCCGATAAAACTCTTGCATGTACTCATCAACTGTTCTTCTACCTTGTTTACAATTTTGGTATTGTCCGAATAAGACTTGTTCATAATCACTCAGCAAGAAACGAGCTTTCAGTAGTTTCTTTATCTTGTCCCACCTATTAACTTTCGACTTTCGACTTTCCTTGACGAGATCGATTCATGCAAACTAATTCCCACCAAGCTGATGCTCCACCTTTAAGTCGGTAGGCCACTAATTTTATCTTACGCTCTTCTAGGATCTCCATATACTCAAAGAACCTCTTCACTTCTGCAAACCAATCAAGAAATTCTTCGATATGAAGTTTCCCGTTAAAAGATGGTAGATCCATCTTCATTGTGAACCCTCCAGCATCACAACTACCCCTTTGTCGACGGACTCTACGATCATCACCGCTGTGTGGGGCTTCATAGTTATCGTCGTCGCTAATGAATTCATCATATGGAGTCTAATCACGTCACTGGCGACCATCAACACGATTTTGAATTCCTACCATGTTCAGATGCTCCACTGTCGACGCAAGTCTCTCTATGGAAGTCTTCATCTGATTAACATAGGTCTTTAGTTCAGCTCATCGAACTCAGTTCGAGAAAAGGAGGTTTCATCACCTACCATCGGATCGGAGGAGCCTACTCTGATACCAATTAACGTAGCGCGGAAGTAAAACCTCAGAATCCACCAATGGGTGTTCTCTGAATCCACAAAGAACGATCTCTGAATCCATGAAGAACTTCAAATCCACGAAGAAAATATTGAAAGAGAAATTTTATTGATGAAAAGATATTCCTCTAGGGCTTACAATATCATGCTTAAATAGAAAAGAAACAATATTCTTATTATGACTCAAACTTTACAAAAAATAGAAATAACAAAATTCTACCTAAAAAACCTCCCTAGGATTAGGGAAGTAAATCGACAAATTTAGGATTAAATTGGATTTGCTTCCTAATCAAAAGAGGCTCCTAAAACATTACCTAAAATAGTAAAAATAAACAAAGTACTGATATCTATCAATCCAGAGGGAATTTAGCAAAACGAATGTCGGCAAACCGAACAACAGTTGGTTTGGTTGGCTCCATCTCGAAAAAATACTTGATTTTTATATATAATTCGTCCAATTCTGACGTATGGTTTGAAAGATATAACCCGTTCTTCGTGGTAAGTTATTTTCCTCGACCAGGTCCGCATTTGGACTTGTGTATGTCGTACTTCCCCATAAATAAGTCAATCGTGTGTTCTACATCACATTTCATGCAACTAGAAACAACTTAAGAACAATGCTTTTTAGGCTGACCGTGAATTCTGCAAATATCTATAACTGCCATTATCATTTCCTTACCAAGTTCATGCAAGCTCCCATCAACAAGGAAGAAGGGGAAAAAAACAATTACTCTCGGAATCTATTCCTCTATACAAATGGGAGGATAAAAAAATTACAATTTATGCTACAGGAATTGATTGTGGAGCCCACTTATTTCACTAACATATTTCCCTCACAAAGAAATAGATTTGGGAATTCAAATCTATGCTAAAAATTTGAAATTCAAATCTTTACTAAAAAATCCAAAAATGCTAAAACCCTTATCCCTCCATCACGAGCCATTTGAAGCCCACTCCTCTTCAATCTCTTTCGAAAAAAAACCCTAAAAATGTAACCTTAAGTCTCCTTCGATCTCTCAATCAATGGCAATGTTCACTTTCAAATCGACGTCGAGGCGGTCCTCCCTCACCCCCGGCGATGATGGTCGAATAGAGTTGCTGAAGCTCCACCAGAGAAGTTCCCCTCCTCTCTTCAGCATCGTTAATGTCCATCATCCTCAGACCTATTTCTTGATCTGAAAGTCTCAATTAATCAACAAGAAGATGGGGGAAATGGAGCAAAATCAAAGCAAGTGGAAGACGAGTCCATCTCTTGCAAATCTATGCATCGAATCTGCGAGGTCCAGCAGAGAGATCGTCGAGACATGGCGACGTCAGAAGCAAACCCTGGAGCGCCTCCCCTCCCACCTCGTCGACGGCCTCTTCCGTCGCCTCCGCCGCCGCCACCTCCTCTATCCATCCTTCCTCGAGTCTGGTCAAAACCCTAACCCTAATTTTTTTTTATTTTGGACTTTTTTTGTTGGAATTTTTGAAATTTACTTTGGACCTTTTCTGTATAGTGATCCAATATATCTTTCGTCGCCGTTGCCTAGACATTTGAGAAATCTTCTTTATTTTGTTCAAATCTGATTCGAGGTATTTATTTATTTTTGTTTAATTATTGATAGGTAATAATAATTATGATGACAACATCCAAATGACGTGCGTGATGGAATCCGTGATTGAGAGTATTGATCAGTTTCAGGTGATGGGTTTTACTATGATTTTTGCTTAATTTCTTGATTTTAATAAATTTTATTGTTGAACATGTTTATATTTTTGATGTTCACCATGTATTTTAAATAAGGATCAAAAACTTTAAAATTTACTTATCTATAAAATTGTTAATGATAGTTTTTTGTTATTTATACTTTTGTAATGTTGGGTATTTCATTATATTTACTGATTTTTGAAAAGTTATATTTTCTTTAATGAAGACTCTTAATGCATTAATCTTTTAAAGGTCAGTGTGTTTGTTCCTGAAGTTGAAATAATAAGCTATTATACCCAACATGAATTTATGATGGATAGAATTTTATGGTTCCACATCAAGTGCTTTTAAGATTTTTTTAAGCGTTTGTCAAGAAACTAATTATTCATTTCTATAAATGTCTACTTTTCTTATTAGCTTGAGAATTTATCAGCATAAATGATACATTTGAAGAGCTTATAGGAAAAACGGCAGAAAACAGGTTTGGACTTCTAGCGGTCGACTGCGATTGGCGTGACGGTCGACCGCAAACGTGCACGCAAGCTGGAAAAGTCTCTGGATTTTTCGCGATCGACTGCGATTGGCGCGACGGTCGATCGGCCAAATCCTGTAATGTTTTTTAGTTTCTATAGTTCTGTCTGGTCGACCGCACGTGTCTCTGCTGTCGACCGCGAGTCGGGCTGAGCCTGAATTTGGTTTCCTGTTCACAATTGGTTTGTGTTTTGATATATATTGAAACACTTGTTTCTAGGGTTAAGAGAGGAGAGTTTTAATAGAGATTTGTGAGTATTCTGAGCACTTTCAGATGGAGAACTTGTGAGCAAGTTGAGAGATTTAGTTTAGGGTTTGTGTGAGTGATTTTGTGAGATTGTAACCATTTGTACTTTCCTTGATTTAGTGGAATCTCCCCATCCTCTCCCCGTGGACGTAGACAAATTATTGAACCATGTATATCTCTGTGTTTAGTTTGATTTGTCGTATTTGGATTGAATTGTGCTCGTGTGTGGTTTGTTCTCTTCTTCTGTGATCACAAATTCGTTCTGTGTGCGAGCACGCTTCCGCATAGGCGCGCAACAATTGGTATCAGAACTCAAATTTCAGATATATGGTTTTAACATTAGGTAGAGGAAGATTCATCGTGGAAACTTGGTTCTCGGAGTTTTAGGCTTCGGTGGAGATAGTGTTTAGGGTTGCCGTTGAAGATTTTGCTTTCCTCGTGTGGTTAGGAGAGCTAGTTGAAATCCGTTCTAGAGTTCAGTTGGGTAACTTCTAAATTCTATCAAGTTTGATCTTTTTTACAATTTGAAGTTTGTGATTATGGGTGAAGAAGTTGGTAAAAGTAGTAAGATAGCGGGTACAGTTCAAGTTAGTTTTCAAAACACTAAAATTAGTGTGATGAAGTATGACGGCAAGATTAATTTTGGTTTGTGGATGAGAGATGTTCAGGATACGCTCAATGCTCAGAATTTGGAGGAGACCATCATGGTCCATGAGAGGCCACCTAAACATGAAGAGTCGGTATGAGAAAAGATGAATAGGAACGCTTGAGGGGTGATCAGGTCCTGTTTTGACCAGGAGCTGAAATATGATCTGATTGGGGTGACGTCTGCAATGAAGATGTTAGAAATTCTTAACAATAAGTATCTTACAAAGAGTGTTGAGAACAGATTGCACTTGCTGTATAGGTTATTCAGATTTTAGATGTCCAGGGGCACCTCACTAGCAGTTCATGTAAACACCTACACTAAGTTATTGTCGGACTTGGCGAATGTTGATGAGAAAATATCGGATGAGTACAAGGCTATTATTTTGTTGGGCTCCTTATCGGATGAGTAGTATGATTTTTGTGCTTACTTTGTTAAACGGGAGATCTTCTATCACTTATAGTGAAGTAACTAACGCTTTGACGAATTATGATTTGAGGAGGAAGGATAAGGAGACTTCCCGCGCTAGTACTTCAGGAAATGCCTTGTCGACGAGAGGTAGAAGCGCATATCCGAGAGGTGGCAATAAAGGAAGGTCAAAGTCAAGAGGCCATCACCAGCTAGGAAAGAACCAATGTGCATTATGTAAGGAGCAGGAACATTGGAAGAGAGACTGTCCAAAAGATCAAGAAGAAGGAGAATAGCAAGAAGAAGGGCCTGAAGACCAATCAGGTGAATATTGCAAAAGACGATGATTTTGATGATTCAAGCTTTTCTCTATTGATTACTCCAGAGGTGAACCACTTGGATGCATCAGATTGGATGTTTGATTCTGACGCTACTTATTATGTGACTCCTAGGCGAGATTGGTTTTCATCATTTGAGAGACTCAATGGGGGTGTTGTTATCATGGAAAATGATCAATCCTATAGCATTTGTGGGATAGGTACCGACCGTACCGTGAGGATTCGGATGCATGATGGAGTAGTCCGTGAAATGAAGAATGTAAGATTTGTTCCAGAGTTGAAGATGAATCTTATCTCAGTTGGAGCTTTCGAGTCAAATGGATTCAAGGTGACCTTTGAGGATGCTGTAGCAAAGGTTACTAAGGGATCTTTGGTGGTGATGAAAGGAGTCCGTAATCGGAACTTATATTATTAGGTGTACACCATGGCAAAGAAGAGTGTAGTCCTAGATATATTTGTAGAGTGGAAGAAGAGGTTGGAACTACAGACTGAGAGAAAGATCAGGACGTTACGATCTGACAACAACGACGAGTACACATCAAACCCCTTTCTGCAGCTATATCGAGACGAGGGCATAGAGAGACACTTCACAGTTAGTCATACACCGTAGCAGAATGGGGGTGACAGAGAGGTTATATCGGTCTTTTTTGGAGAAGATTCGATGTTTGTTGGTGCATAGTGGTTTGAAGATCTTTTGGGTTGAGACACTTTCATATGCGAGCCACCTCATTAACAGGCTATCTTCATCTGCGATTGAGGGGAAGACCTTATGGAGATGTGATCGGGAGAGTCAGCACACGACTATGACCAGCTTAAGGTATTTAGGTACCTTGCATACTATCATGTGAAGACTGATAAGTTGAAACCTTAAGCTACGAAGGCATATTTGTAGGATTCAAGCGTGGTGTTAAGGGATACAAGCTATGTGATCAAGTTGATAGGAAGATTGTGCTGAGTAGGGATGTCACCTTTGATGAGACTTCTATCTTGAAGCTTCCCAGCTCTCATCAGGTGAAGAGCGACCCGATGGAGGAGATATCGCAAGTGGTGGAGATCGATGCAGCTCTACATTGTCCAGATGGTACAGTACCATTAGAATGCCGACTGAGGTGACGTCAGGAGAGCACGGCGACGAGGAGGAGGATACAGGTACAGTTGTGCAGGATCAGGGATCGACGGCTCAGGATCAGGATTCTATTACGGTTTGGAGACAGAGGAGAGACATACAGATGCCAACATGGTATACCGACATTGTAGTTGCATATGCACTTTCACTGGAGAGTATCGATGAGGTTGTGTCTACTACATTCAGAGAGGCCGAGAAGAGTTCGGAGGTTGATTCGTGGTAGGTGGCTATGCAGGAGGAGATGGAATCTCTTCACAAGAACGATACGTGGGAGCTTGTTGAGCTTCCAAAGGGACGGAAGGCGATTGGTTGCAAGTGGGTATACACGAAGAATAAGGGCATTGAGGGCACTCTAGTGAGGTTCAAGGCTAGGTTGGTTGCGAAGGGCTATGCACAGGAGGAAGGTATTGATTATAATGATTTTTTCTCTCCAGTGGTGAAGCGCTCTTCGATTTGGATTTTGCTAGAATTGGTGGTGTTATGGGGTGTTCCCTGTTCCCCTCATACATGCTGTCCCAAGAGCGGGTTTTGTCGAGTCGACTTCATTCCAAAACGACTCGAAGGGAGGACTCAGTCGAGCAAAAGATGATCACCAATCGATCAACCAACACTTTTCCCAAGGGCGACTCAAAATATTATTTCTCAGTATCATTTGACCTTTCATGACCACATGAGTGACTCCACGTCACTCGCCGACAGGCCTCAACGGCTGCTGGGTCGCCATAACACAGAAGTGACTCCACGCTACTCGCCGACAGTCCTCAACGGTTGTTAGGTCCTCATAACACATAAGTGACTCCGCGTCACTCGCTAACAGACCTTGACGGCTGCTGATTCCCTATGTCACCGAAGTGACCTCCCATCACTTACCAATCGACACGTATCAGGCAAGGATGACTCAGCCTCCAGCCCATCCCTCGCCATCATCATGAACCGTACTCTCACAAAATACCGATCCTACCCCTGGCGTCCTCTATAAGTAAAAATGCTATTCATCAGAGAGGAGGTTCGATTTTCTAACCACCTACAAAAATTCTCTAGTCACATATTAGAAGTGGACACTATTCTTCGATGACTGGACCCAGATCCACCAACTGACTTGATCGTCGGAGGTACCACGGAGCAAATGAGGCAAAGACCAGGCGAAAGCAGAAGCTCCCTCCTCACGTGCTGATTCAAATAAGGCAAAGACTAGGCGAAAGCCTCTGAGCTTACTTCAAAAGATTCCAAGCAAAGAGGTTGGAAGTCAATGACCCCGAAAGCATAGTCGCCATGTCGACACTCGTAGCGGGTCTTCAGGATAATGAATTGGTCGACTCCCTTGCCAAGAAGTCAGTCGCCAACTATGAGCAGCTAATGTCCAAAGCTCATGGATACATGGACATGGAAGATGTCCGGGCTTACAAGGCTTCAGCAAGGAGAATGGAGACTTCGGGCGCCGCTAATACGACCCCAACAGCTGTGGTCTTTCCTCCAAACCCTCCAGCGACGATGTCGACCCGGGATCACCAGAAGTCAAAATGACGTAAGGACCCTCCAAGGGTCAACCCCTGCCCTAATCGACCCGACAAGAGGGACCAGCCAAGAAACCCAGTTCCGAAGGAGTCTTTGTCCATCTTCGACATTTCTCTCACTAACGCCTTGGCGGTGGCACAGAAGGAGGGGTACCTCAAAGATCCTACACCCAAGATAGTGTCGGACCCCAGAAGAAGGGATATAAGACAATTTTGTCAGTATCATCAAGACCATGGCCACCTCACTATTGATTGCTGGATCCTTAAGAGGGATATAGAAGATTTGATCGCGAGAGGATACTTGAAGAATATCGTGCCACTAACAAAGCGTAGGAACCTCGCTCCAACCCAAAAAGATTAGAAGATCTCGCTCTCGGTCCCCTCGACCTCAACCCCTAGTGGATGAGCAGCTTGCGGAGACTGCCTATAAGGGAGTTATCAATGTAATCAGTGAGGGCCCTACCATTGGAGGATCGTCCAATAAGGAGTGAAAGAAATACGCAAAGAAGATGTTGTAGGTTGACCATGATCCTAAGAAGACGAGGAGAGAAGGACTTATGTCCTTCAGCGATGAGGACTTGTAGGGTATTGAAACACCCTATGATGATCCTCTTGTCATCACCGACACCATTAACGGATATCAAGTGAAGCGGATTATGGTCAACGCAGGAAGCTCGGTGGACATCTTATACACTAGCGCATTCGAACAGATGGTAATCGACAGATCCCGCCTACAGCCTTGCAAAGCGCCCCTTGTAGGCTTCACTAGCCATTCCCTCCTCCCTGAAGGGGTGATGACTCTACCAATGACACTAGGGGCTCCTCCTAGACAAGTCACCAATCAGATTTAATTCCTCGTGATGTACTTGAAATCGGCTCATAATGTCATATTGGGTCAGACCGCCCTCCACTCCTTGCGGGCCATCGCTTCCACCTATCACCAAGTCCTCAAATTTCCAACTCCGAATGGAGTGGGAGTTGCCCGGAGCAGCCAGAAAGAAGCCAGATCCTATTACCTACTCTCAATCAAGGGAAAGGGTGCTCAAGGCACCATGTCCATTGAAAAAGCCTATTTGAAAAATGAAAAAAATGGCTGAGAGACCGAGGATATAGCCGGTAGAAGAACTCCAAGAAATTCCCATCAACTCAGCCGGCACAAAGGCGATCAAGGGCAAAGGAAGTTTCTCATTGTAGCCATCGACTACTTTACTAAGTGGATCGAAGCTGAACCATTGGCCAGGACCGGTGAAAGCAATGTCACCAACTTCGTATGGAAATCCATCGTCTGTCGCTTTAGCGTGCCTTTGTTGCTTGTCACCGACAACAGCACTCAATTTGACAGCAAGGGATTCCGTGACTTCTGCGAAGAGTACATCATTCACCTTAAATTCACCTCGGTAGCACACCCAAAATGAAATGGCCTTGCAGAGGCTGCTAACAAGTGCATCCTCCAAGAACTAATGAAAAAGGTGGACACTGTCGTAGGACGTTGGGTCGAAGAATTGCCAAGCATCCTATGGTCGTACCGAACAACCCATAAGAATTCAACGAGGGAAACTCCCTTCAAGCTAACGTATGGAGCTGAAGCAATAACGCCAGTTGAAGTGGGCATGCCGACTATTTGACTATGACACTTCGACGAAGACCTGAATTCGATAGGCCTCCGAGTCAGCCTCGACCTTCTGGAAGAAAAGGGAGAAAGCACTCCGTACTCAGGTCATTATCAACAACGGATCACCCGGCATTACAATAAGAAGATTCGTCCCAGAAGGTTCATGGCTGGGGACCTTGTCCTTCGCAAAGCGACCTTCAACAAAGATACTCGACAAGGCAAGCTGGCTCCAAATTAGGAAGGACCTTATACGGTTATGGAAGAGCTAAGAGCCGGCACCTATCGGTTGAGAGCTCCAGATGGATGAATCCTCAGTCACCCATGGAACATTGAACACCTACGACGATATTTCCTTTAAAAATTCTAGTTTAACTTCTTTATTTTGAAAATTCACTGTGAAGAATGCATGCCTTAGGTAATTGGTAATATATCTAATAAAACAACTTTAGCCAAACTTTTGCGTTATCATAATAACTTGAAAATGGAAGACCTAGTCAGCTAGGCACCCGACTCCTCAGTCGATTAAAAGTCCTTGGTACTTCCTCAGGGTAAAACCAAGACACAACTCTTTGGCCGACTCACATAGTTGCCTCTCGGCCCTAGGGGAAAATAGAAGACCTAGTCAGATAGGCACCCGACTCATCAGTCGATGAAAAGTCCTTGGTACTTCCTAAGGGTAAAACCAAGGCACATCCATTTAACCGACTCCCACAGTTGCCTCTCGGCCCTAGGGGAAAATGGAAGACCTAGTCAGCTAGGCACCCGACTCCTCAGTCGATGAAAAGTCTTTGGTACTTCCTCAGGGTAAAACCAAGGCACAACCCTTTAGCCGACTCCCACAGTCGCCTCTCGTCCTTAGGGGAAATATAAGACCTAACCAACTCTCTTGAGCCTAGGAACAACCTCGGGGTCGATCCCTGTATCACCCTTCGATTAAGCAAAAATAAAAGAAAAATTTGCAAGAGTTTTTAAACAATCAAGACGAATTTGGTTCTTCATTAACCCCTTACGAAGTCAAAAGTACAATTATAATGATCGAAAAAAAGGAGGGAAAGGAAATATAACTAGTTCTCATTTTTCTTGACCTACAAGGTCCTCTGGAGGTAGAGCGATCGCATCGACGAAGGTTGGACCCTCTTGGCCCTGAACGCTAGCATCAGCGGAAGGATCAGGCATCGTTGGGGTTTCAGTGCCCCCTCCCACCAATGGAAGGGCAGTTGCCGGTTCCTCATCTGCACCCTCGGGCAGTTGCTAGTTCCTCATCTGCGCCCTCTGGAGACTCGCCTTCATCACCTAACAACAATCTTCCTTCTCTCGCCTCGAAATCCCTAAGAAGATCGAGACAACAAGAGACTTGCAGGGGATAAAATCTCCCAGAAGGAGGATGTGAACTGTAGGGTACTAGAGCAGCGAAATAATCAACCCTGGCTTTGCACGCCAAAGCTACTTCAAATTTTCCAATGGGGCTATGGCGTCAGTCTTCAATTACCTTCGCCTTATGTTGCGCCGACTGCGTTTCCTCGAGATTCCGCCTCAGCTGCTCGATTGAGAGGCGACTCGATTGACGACCTCTTCGGCGGCCACTCTAAGGGCCCTTTCAGAATCAACCTCCCCCACCAGAGTAGTCAGTTTCTCGTCCCGATCGATGACGTCTCTCTGAAGACAATTGATCTCCCTCCTCTGACGAGCCACCTCACCTCTCAATTCTGTGATTAGGGAGGCTTGCTTACATCCCTCGACACGAAGCCCCTCCAAAACTCGTTCTCTGGCATCCACTTCTTGGCACCAGCCAATTTCACTGTTCTTCACCTTGGCCTCAAGAGCGACAACTCTCTCCTCGGCCTCTTCCCTGGTCGCCTTCTCCTTCGCCAGCTCAGACTCCCGTTCCTGCAAAGCGTCGTGCATATGGGCGAACCGCTCATACAACTCCTGCTCCACTAAAGCCCTTCGGACTAAATAAGCCTTGAGGGCTAAATGTAAACCAAAGCTTGGCATCCTCCTCAAAACCCGATCATCTTTTGACAAGGAGAATTGTTGCACGGCCACAATAGGAGCTGAAAGGGACCTAAGAATTGAAGTCTCTTTGTCAAGAAAATCCGGAGCGACAAAATTGTCGTCTTCAGAAAGATCTTTTCTAGGGGAGTAGGGGCCTAGCGGCACTCCTGATAGCATTGCCTTGGCCTTCTCCCATTCTTCGGAATCTACTTCTGAAGTCCGATGAGGGAAGGGCCAAATACCTCTCTCATTCTCAATGACATCATAATACTCAGTGGTCTCGGGGCTAGGAGGAGAATGTCGCTTGTTCAACTATCTCCCCCACCAGCCCTACCGGCTCCTTGCCCGGTCGACAGGATGATTCAGGCCCAGGATCCAGACCGACTGCTCCGGATGTAGCCCCAGCAACGGTATCGACCTCATCTGCCCAGATGACCGATTGTTATTTAGAAAAATTTTGCTCTAAAGCGAGCCAATTCGGGTCGACCCAGAAGCTTGAGCCACGAGGCGAGAATCGTGGCATCGAGTGGACGACCCCTTGGGTCTCCTCCCTACTCCCAGCTCAACGGCTAAGTCTCCCATCTGAGACCTCAACTGGGATCCTCCTCAGGAACCATGTATCCTCTTGGTCTTTTCCGAGGCCCGATAGCAAGGCCTAGCTTCTCGCTTGCGGTCCCTACCTCTTGGACTCCGGGAAGAGGAAGCGCCAACAAGTTTACATTGGCCAGGTCGTCCTCTGAGGGTAAACCTAGCGAGATGTGCGCCACCCGAAGCGACGTTGGGTCAAACAGATTTCTCCTCTCCCGAGATCCAGCATAAGACCAGATCTTCTCCAGTTGCCTTCTCTCCAGAGCCTCAAGAGGACTCGGCCTCAAGGCGTCCTTATGTATCTCAGGCCATCTTGAGCAGGAGAGAATCCCGGCCCGGTTTTGGTGCCCCGGCCGGCACTATTTTGGGCCGGGCCCAGGTCCGGACCAGGCGTGTTTTCGTGGGTCCGGACCCGGGCCCAGGCCTGGATCTAGCTCGGGTGTCCGTGTAATACCCGGGTCGGGCCGGGTTCCAACCCGGCCGGGCCTGGTTTTTTAGAAAACCCTACTAAATGGTAAGAAGGCTATTGGATGCAAGTGGGTGTATGCAAAGAAAGAGTGATCTTCTATTGGGGACATTCGGTACAAAGTCAGATTAGTTGCCAAGGGTTATGCACAACTTGAGGGTGTTGATTATAACGAGGTATTCTCACCTGTTATAAAGCATTCGCCGATTAGGATTCTGTTAGCATTGGTGGCACAACTGGATTTGGATTTGGTCCAGATAGATGTTGCCTTTCTACATGGAGATTTAGAAGAGGAGATCTACATGACACAACCTATGGGGTTCAAAGCTGCATGAAAGGAAGAATTGGTGTGCAAGTTGAAGAAGTCTCTTTACGGATTGAAACAATCACCACGATAATGGTACAAGAGATTCGACGGCTTTATGATTGGTCGAGGGTACACGAGGAGCCCATAAGACCCATGTGTTTATATGCACAAGCTACAAGAATGGTGAGTACATCTATTTGTTATTATATGTTGATGATATGCTTATTGCCTCCAGGAATTCTTCGGCTATTTGAAAGTTGAAAATGAGCTGTCATCCGAGTTTGAGATGAAGGATCTTGGAGAGACGAAGAAGATATTGGGTATGAAGATCGAGAGAGATAGGGCGAAGGGGAGATTGAAGCTTACACAGAGGAGTTATGTGCAGAAGATGTTGAAGAAATTCAACTTTGATGGAAATGCAAAGGTGGTGAGTACTCCATTAGCTCCCGACTTTAAGCTTTTAGCTAAGATGTCACATGTTTCAGTTAAGGACAGAGAATATATGTCGAAGGTTCCATATGCCAGTGCGGTGGGTAGCTTGATGTATGTTATGATGTGTACGAGGCCAGATTTATCACAGGCCGTGAGCATGGTATCTAGGTACATGCACGACCCCTGGAAGGGTCATTGGAAGCCCGTGAAGTGGATTCTACAGTATATCAAAGGTACCATGGATGTTGGTTTGGTATTTCAGAAGAATGAGAAGACATGGCAGGATTGTATTGGCTATGTGGATTCAGATTATGCGGGGGATCTTGACAAACACCGGTCTACTTCTGGGTATGTGTTCACATTGGTAGGAACACCGGTATGTTGGAGATGTACACTTCAGTCTACAGTGGCCATCTGTACTACAAAGGCGGAGTATATGGTATTGACTGAAGCTTTGAAGGAGGTTTTGTGGTTGCATGGATTATTGGAGGACTTGGGGATATCACAGGAGACAATTCGAGTATATTGTGATAGCATGTTAGCTATCTATTTGGCGAAGAATCATGTCTATCATGCATGCACGAAGCACATTGATATCAGATTCCACTTTGTTCATGATGTCTTGAATGATGGAGATGTCATATTAGAGAAGATCCACACAAAGGTCAACCCTGCGGATATGTTGACCAAAGTTATTTCAGGTGTTAAGTTTGGTCATTATTTGGAGGTTTTGAACATTCTTCGGTGTTGAGGCCTTTGAAGGCCATTTGGATGAACTATGTGAGGTTTGATTCCTTGAGCAAGAAGATACGTAGGCAGTCTTTTCGATGCAGCTGGTTGGATTAGTTGATTTCGATAGGGGAGATTGTTTGAGCTCTCGTTCGAGTTCCCGACTTCTTGTGGATTGAGTCCGTTGTCGTGGATTTATACCACTTCGTACTGGACGCAACAAGTGGGACATTTGGTTGCTTTGATGTCGGTTCAGTTTTGAGAAAACTTCGCCGAGGTGGAGAATTGTTGGTTCACAAAGCACGTAGGGCCACGAGCGTGAGAGAAGTGAATGTGTGGACCCACGTTGTGAACGTGGCACGTGAACAACACGAACTTTGTTTCTCGCGCTGAGTTGATGACTGGGAATAATTGAGTTTCCGTTGGTCGTATGCTAAGATTTTGTAATATAAACAGAGCTGTTGAAAGGGAAGTCAAAACGTATCGACATGGAAATATATATAGTCATAACTCCTCATCCTATCGGACTGACTGATCCTTAAAGAACTAAGGTTTTTACTCATTAATGTGGAAAATTTCTCTCTCAAAAACTAAGATTGTTCATCATTAGTAGTTTCGATGCATTTTAATTCAATAAGGTGCTGCAAATCATGTTCTTTATTGTTCTCCTTTGTTTCTATCTTCAACATTGATTTAATTTCTTAATAGGAATCCTTTTTGATCAATTTCATCAGTTATGAAGTTTGAATATCACAAAAAATTAATGTGTAATTTGATTGACTATGTCAGCTGTTTTTTTCCAACTCTCTCATGACAATCTCAATTGTTTCAACTCTTTATCCTTTAATATGTAGTCGAGCTTTTCAAAAATCAAAAACCTCACAAAAGCAATCCTCAGAAGAAAACCATGTAATAGAAGGAAGAAATATTGCTAATTATTTGGAGGTTTCATTTCATTTGTTATTGTCTTCTTTTTCTCTACTAAGTATTAAAATGCTTTATATTCCATTTTTTCTTTTAAGAACCTTGAGTGTATAAACTGATATATATACCATAATTTTATATTCTTTTGCTATAATTTATGTGCTAATTTAATTCTAATACGAATGTTATTCCTTTTTTTGTTAGCCAGGTTTCAGTTTTTAGGCTTCATGGTCTTCTCATCAATCTAGCTGCATCTTTCTCAAATCAGGTTTATGTTGTTTTCCAAGTAGAAGCTAAAATTAGAATGAATCGAATATCTAGATACACATGGTTTCTTATTACTCTTAGAATAATAATATCATAACAATTTTTATTTAACTATGTTCTTAATTAACAACTATGTCTTTTAATGTTCCTTTTCTAATATAATTCCTACATATGTAAAATTTAAAATTTCAGATTTTCTTCTTTTGGCTTTGGTCTGTTCCTTGCAATTTGGTTGCATTAATTTGCAATTTAATATCGCTCTTTGTACGGCCTATTCTTGATCATGTACTTTTTGCAATATAATATTACTCTTTGTATTCCTTTAACATAATTGTCTTTCTTTATCTAATTTATTCCCTTTTTTAAATTAATAACCAAGTATATCCACATCTGTCTCTTTTATATTTTGCGACTAATGTTAAATGATTGTTGATGCTACGTCTTATTACGGAAAATGCAATCTTATTAGTAGTGTTCTTTGGAGCCATGACTTTGAAACCTGATGCTGCAGTCTTTTATCCTCAATGACTTCAACTAACTCATCACTTGCCACGTTGTATGTCATATCCTTAGGACAGTTGTGTTTCGAGCCATCAATCTCC
The DNA here is from genome assembly GCA_022839385.1 of Asparagus kiusianus. Taxonomy (NCBI): domain Eukaryota; kingdom Viridiplantae; phylum Streptophyta; class Magnoliopsida; order Asparagales; family Asparagaceae; genus Asparagus; species Asparagus kiusianus. The sequence goes on from BQKN01063238.1 coordinate 197,373, forward strand.
TAAGAATCAAAGTGTTATGCTTTCAAGTTCAAGAATCAGAAACTCAACCATTAGTCTAGATTAAATAGGCAATAAGTCACAATAGACACGAGTGCCTATCAGCACAATGGAATAATTTATAGCAACTTCATGATGTACGTGTCATATGGGAAATTTGTTTAAACATAAAGTTTAATATGCTTTATAATTTTAATTGTACAATAATGATATGTAATTAAAACTAAGAGGAGGGGTGTAATGGTAGAAAAGAGGCGAGGGTCGTGCTTGGCATGAGATACATACTAGTATATTAAAATATAAAACAATAATCCTGAACTTCTATCATAATTTCAGAGTTTCAGTATAGTGAAGACATCTTAAGATGGCATTTAGGTTTACGTCTCACCAGACTAGCATTAAAATTGGGTTAAGCAAAGGTATCACTGCATAAAATGCCCAGATTTCAGCCCTTCAGTCACTAAAAGAGATGCTCAATCTGTAGAAACATATTAGAGTATCAAATTATAATTCTCGTCTCTTACCACAAGTAAATTTTAAGAGCATCAGCCTATTTATCCATTGCTATATAGGTACGATAACAACACACACCGAGCAACGGATATTGCATGTGAATCCTGTCAAGTCCTAGTCAACATCTCCAGTATAAACCAGTATTTTTTGCTCTAATATACGTGCTCTCATTAATTAGATATACATACATAAACTGGAATAATTCTATCCGTACAAATATGTACAAGAGAAGGGTGCAATCATAAACAAGAAAACAAAGGGGGTTGGCCTACTACTAATATATACTTGAAAGCTCCGTGACCAAACGCCAATGCCTTCAACTGAACAAAGCAAATTGAAGAGTTATGATTTAAACCAAGATTATTTGTCCGCTGAATCAGTACCAAATACTAAAAGTGTCTAAGACAAGGGTCCCTCCGATTTTGGAGCTTCTAGTAAAAATATTCCTCTAGAATGGACTGCATACAAAAAGACAGAAGAGCTAGGTTTTGTAGTTTCCTACATCAAGTGGGGAGAAGCTCTGCGCAATAATCAGGTGGGCTTTCACCTTTATACGCATCATAATTATAGGAGAAACTATTCAGTGGACATTATGGTTGATGCTGGTAGAAAAAGAACCTTCAGATGAGCAACCAAAATTTTAAAATAAAAATAAAAATAAAAAAGAGTGTTTGAAGATTAAACTAAGATTTCTTCAACCTTGGATCACCTGATAGTTTCTCTCATGGTAATTGCAGAGTAGTGTATTTGAAATAATTGAGCGACTATCAAAAGTTCCGTTATTCAGTAAGACCTTTGAGTTTTTTTTTTTGGTAAATGAAAGATTTTATTCACAAACCAAATATAGAAGTTAAGTACATCAGCAATCTCAGTTACTTTTGGAAACTGAGAACAAAAACCCTTCTAACAAAGAAGTTCTCCAACTTCAGCTTACAGGGAAAGAAACCAGTCCCAGTCTTCATTTGGTGAAGAAGGCTTGTTGAGGATAGCAGTATATATATCGACTTTAATGTCCCTAATAATTTGGTTAGAGCATCTACTTTTCAATTTGAAAATCCTCTCATTTCGCTCTTTCCAAATGTTGTAAACAGCTGCTGCACGGGCCATTCTTTTCACTCTCAGTTTTGAACCTTTCACCCTTAGGCTATTGCAATACCAATCGAGAAGTAATCTCCAATCACATGTCCTCCAATTATACTTGAGCCATTCCATAACCCCATTCCAAACAGCCATAGAGAAACTGCAATCAAAGAATAGATGTCTGTGACTTTCAGATCCTCCTTCACATAGAGAGCAAAGATCAGATTGAATTATCCCTCTCCTGTGCAGTCTATCTTTTGTAAGAAGCCTATTTTGAATAGCTAATCACAAAATAAAAGAATGTTTTGGTAGGTTTGAACTCTCCCAAACAGTGTCAGTCCAAGGAACAGATACGTTGGCATTCACTGGGGAAAAGATCTTGTATAGCTCTGATAGCTGAATCTTGGAATGTTTAAAACAAGACCTGATGTTCTGAATTAGCGTATCAGTCCCTCCCATAAGATTCACAGCTTTATCCCTTGGTTTTAACAACTACTTCCATAGCCAAGAATCACCAGATTTCACCCTCACTTGCCAAATGTTTGATTCTTTTAAATAGGTACCATGGACCCATTTAATCCACAAACACTCTTTATTTGAATGCACATACCATAATGTTCTTATTGCAGTGGCTAAATTCCAAGTGAGGGCAGAGTAAATACCCAAACCCCCTTGATTCTTCCCTGTGCAGATTCTATCCCAAGACACCAACGGAGCCTTGAGACTATGATCAGATCTCCCCCATAAGAAATCTCTACAAAGATCATCAATTTTCTGAAGGACTTTTGAGGGCAGAATATAGCATGAAGTCCAAAAGATTTGAACTCCAAGAATGATGCTTTTAATTATCTGCATTTTGCCTGCATAGGATAGAGTTCTGTGCTTCTTCCATTCCTGAAATTGATTTGAAATTTTTTGGAACAGGGGACTGCAATCGACATAAGATAATCTCTTAGAAATCAGGGGAAGGCCAAGATATTTGAAAGGTAGAACCCCCTCAGGAAATCCAATATGGTTATAGATGTCATTCTTGATAGTATCATCAACTCCACCATAAAAAATAGAACACTTTGTGAGATTAGCTTCAAGACCAGAAATAGTTCCAAATTTTTTGACACACTGGAAGATTTTCAGAACTGATTTTACTTCCCCTTTACTGAACAAAAGCAGATCATCAGCAAAGATAAGGTGAGAAATCTTGAGACTACTACACTTGGGATGGAATTTAAACTCTTTGTCATTATTCAGTAAGCTCAATTCTCTTGAAAGATACTCCATGCCAATGATAAACAAATAGGGGGAGAGAGGATCACCCTGCCTCAGGCCCCTAGCTCCTTTGAAATAGCCATGATAAGAACCATTTAGAGAGATGGAAAATTTTAGAGTTGAAATACAAGCCATAATCCAATCAACAAAAACTTTAGGAAAGCCCAAACCTCTGAGCATTTTATCCAGAAATCCCCAATTAATTGTGTCAAATGCCTTTCTAATATCAATATTAAGCATAGCTCTAGGGGATAGATGCTTCCTGCCATAGTTTTTTACTAGTTCATGAGCAAGCAAAATGTTATTTTGAATTTGCCTACCCTTAACAAATGCGCACTGAGATTCACTGATGACAACCCCCATGACAGACTGTATTCTGTTTGCTAGAATCTGAGATGAACTTGTAAATGCAATTGCAGCAAGAGATTGGACACAAATCAGCTGGGTTAGTAGGACACTTCACCTTAGGAATGAGAGTGATTGCTGTTGAATTGACAGTGCCTAATAATTTTCCAGACTTGAAAAAACCTTCAATAGCTTGAGTGATTTCATCATCTACAATAGACAAAGCAGATTTGTAGAAGGCTGCACTATACCCATCAGGACCAGGTGCCTTGTCATCAGGCATAGAAAAAATAGCACTCCTAATTTCTTCTTTCATAACTGGCTTTGATAATTCTCTGGCTTGAAGATCATTTAGACAGGGACCTTTATGAATTATGTCAATGTCAGGATCAATAGATGTGACTGAAGCTCCAAACAAGGATTTATAGTAAGAAATTAACTCCTTAGCAATCTCATCTCCCTCAGTAATTCTATCACCATTATTGTTATACAGAATCATAACTCTGTTCTGGTGCCTATTACTTTTTATTACAGAATGAAAAACCTTGTGCATCTGTCCCCTTGAAGATTCCAATTGATTCTAGCTTTTTGTTGATAGAAAGATAATTCACACTCCAAAAGTTTATTAAAGGTAGCCATATAACCTTTTTCCTGGCTGATGAGAGTAGCATTAAAAGGGTCAGATAATAATGCCTTTTGAGTGTTTTCCAGATCCACCTTTGCTCTAAGAACCTGTTCACTGATATTACAGAAATGCCTTTTGTTGAGATCCTTAAGAGCAGATTTCAGGAGCTTTAGCTTTGAACAGACAGAAAACATGGAGTGGCCAACAATAGAAGTATTCCATATGGAGGAGACTGTAGGTAAATAGTTAGCATGCTTGATCCACATCTTAAAGAATTTGAAAGGCTTCTTTCCATGCACTTGATCCTCAAAGATAGAAATAAGAGCAGGAGAGTGATCAGAAAAATTAGGGAGAAGGAATTCTGCCTGGCTTGAATTATAAGCATTAATCCAGTGATCATTCACTAATGCTCTATCCAATCTGCTCCAAACTCTAGTGGTAGCATCTTGCTTATTGTTCCAAGTGAAAAAACAACCAATTGTTTTCATATGGGCAAGCTGGTTACTATCAATGAAATGATTAAAATCCCTGGTATCAGATTCAGATAGAGTAGTGCCACCCAATTTTTCATCTTCACTAATCATGGCATTGAAGTCTCCACAGAGCAGCCAAGGTAAAGTCCCAGAATCTTGTTGTATCTGGGATAAATCAGACCATAATGACTTTCTCCCATCAGAATGATTGAAACCATAAACAGAGGATATAACACAATTAAGCCTTCCATCCAGAGATTTAACTGCACTGGTGATATGTTGAGCTGAAGAGCCAATGATATGCACATCCAAAACATTTGGATCCCACAGAATCATAATCCTGGCTTTATCTGAGCTGTTGGCATTTGAGACCCACTTCCAATTAATTGCAATCTTATTAGCTATAGACTGAACTTTAACCAGCTTTAACTTTGTTTCCAGTAGAGCTAAGAAAGAAAGATGATATTGCATAAGGTGTTTCTTTACCAAATGATGTTTAGGGGATTTATTTAATCCCCTAACATTCCAAAAAGATAGGTTCATAGATTTTCACCCCCTTTATCAATTGTTGAGGGGTCCAATACAGAAATCAAGTTAGTAAGAGGAGAAAAGGGGTTAACTCCTATACTTTTATTTCTGTGAACTTGATGCCATGAACTAACAGGGAGTATTGTATCTTTTCCTTTGTTAAAATTCAAAACAGGCTGAACATGCACAACATGCACAGCACTGTTAGCATCAACTGCTGTGGCCACTTCATTTGTATTTTTAGGCAGTGCTTCAGCTCCAGAATTCACAGAGGATGTAACATCTTTAGCAAGAAGCTGGTTCTCAACAATAGATTTTGTGCCCTTTATCTACCTGCTCAGCTGTCTGTTTGGAAGAAGTAACAATTTGAGACACATTTACCTTTTGCTTAGGGATCCATTTTTGTGTTGGATAAAACTTTTTACAGAATTTAGTATCACGCCCAACATTCTTACAGTGGTCACACCATCTAGGCTTAAGTTCATAAAACACTTTCTGAACATATTGTGAACCATCAGGCCCTTGAATTGCAATCTGATCTGGGAGAGGAGAGGGCATTTTCACTTCAACAAGAACTCTGGCATATGCCAGTCTTTGCATATTGGCAGTTAGCATATCAGTAGCTATAGGACGACCAATAATGCTAGATATTTTGTTGATCCCCTTAGCATTCCATAAATTCAGTTTTAGAGCTGGTAACTGAATCCATAGAGGATAAATGCAATCATTTAACTTTTCAAAGTCATCACCCACAGACCAAGGCTTCAACAACATAGGACGAGAACCAAAAAACCAAGGACCTGATAAAAGGATATTATTCATATCATCTTTGCTTTTAAATTTGAAAAGGAATACCCCAGCTTTAAGAACGCTAATTTCAGGCTTTGCCAGAGGAGCCCAGACTTTTTGAATGAAACCTTCCATTGCTTTGAATTTAACATTCAATCCCATCACCTGTCCTACAACAGAAAATTGCCAGGTAGAAATCCCTTCATTCCACTCTTCTTCATTAAAAGAAACCAAATCATTTGACACAGGAGGGATATAGTTCAAATTTAGCCCACTACCCTGCTTCCTGTTATCGGCAAAAAAACTAACCCAGCTTCTTTTGGGATTCTCATTTAGGTTAGATTGAGCATTAGGAATTTTGTCTTTCAGACTACCAGATTCCAAGTTGGCAACATCATCTTGATTTTTTGAAATCAATGGAACAGTAACATTACTCGAGAACAAGTTTGTAGACAAAGGAGTAGATCTATTATCAGGGCACAAATTAGAACTCAACGGAGAATGTACCACAGAATCAGGAAAAAGAGGATTAGATGAGTCCAATTCAAGATCTATTTCATCAGCCCAAGATACCCTGGACGAAGTTCCTGCACCAGAAATAGGAGATTTACTAAGACTACGAACCTGAGCTCCAGCTAGATTTGCATCATTTGGAGAAATACAGGACTAGAATTTCTTCCATTGACTTCTTCTTCTTTTCGCCTTTTGGACTTGTAGAACCCATTATACTTGAAGAACTTTCACCATCATCATCAGATCTAAACTCAAATTGCTCATCAGGAGGGAGCAAACTCGAGTTAGATGCTCGGAGACCAATGTTGAACAACTTCCTTCCACTAATCTTCTTCTTCTTCCCCATTAGATCTCGGCAGTGGCGCAGGTTAGCAGAGAAATAATCGCCTGCTAAAATGAGCCATAAGAGCTGCCACTTTCATGCCTCCTTGATTGAAACCAAGACCTTTGAGTTTGGAGTAGCATTAAGCTACAAAACTAACATGAAGAAAAATTACATTATCCACAACCAAGGAATATTATTTGCAGAGAACAGAATTAAACAAGAACCAGATATTCTCTCCTCTGGTGCTTGAATAGTCTGCAAAATTTTTGAAGAAATTGTGAATTCTGTGACTAGGACCAGTATGGCTTTAAGGTTCCGTCACAAGTTTAGAAGTTCAGTACATCTCTTTTGTCCTTCTAGAAATCAGACAGCATCGGAGATTATGTGTATATGCTTTGTGATGTAAAATTTTATCAATGATAACAGATTACTGTCTGAAGGCTCCAGATAGAACAAGCAAAGGCAATGTTTTTGTACTTTATTAGGGATGAAAGTAGAACACCATGTTTAAGCAGCAATCGCTATCTTGGTGATTCATATAGATTTAAATGAGAAGGACCTTTTAGAGAGAAGACAAGGAAGAAGAGAAAATGGAACACCAAAAAGGATGAAGTTATGTTTAAGAGATAGACATGTAGGCTCATAAACAGCAAAAAATAAAAAGAAAATATCGATGAGCTTTAACATTTACCTCCGAACTATCAATTTCTATGTTTGCAAATGTTTGAATCTTTTCATTTGCAGGTTACTTTATCAGATACAGGTTGATGTCCTCAACATAATTGAACATCTTAAATTTCAGTCTTAGAGAAAATTATAAATATCTCACAAGTAAAATAAATGATCCCAGAAATACTTGTATCAATGACAATGGGTGACAAAGGCACTGACATAAAGTATTTAAGTTTAAGTTCACTGGCACAAGGTTAGGTATTTTATGTTTTAAAATTCATGTCACTGCACCAATACTCCAAAGTTGTGATGAGAGTTGAGGCTTATAAATTTATAATCTAACATGCCTGCGCAGGTTGATCACCCTTTTCATGGACCAACACCTGACTCACGTACTGGTATCATTTTTTTTAAATCCGCTTTTAAATTTGTGGTTTATGGGATTTGAACCATTCCTGACAAGTATATATGTAAGCACTAATGTGGATTTAATATATACACATAAATAATTATTACAAGTCAAGTTCAGGTTCTAATTCTGAAAATTAGGTCAAATAGTGCTGTCACTCCTTAGATACATTACCTACACAAAACGTGTTCGTGAAAGATCAGATAGGATTATATTCAGTTTGTTCTTTACCATACAAATATGAGCATACTCTTCTGGATATTAATTTAATTGGGAAAGGTCCTCGTCCAGGTAAGGGATAAGTTGGGTCCAATTTCTCCGATAAAATTCCCAACTTGATGATGACAATTATGAAGAATACACAAATAAACAGGAGGAAGGAACAACGAAGCACACATGAACAGGACACTTTATTTATTTGTCTATTTATTTATGGGTGACTTTCAAGAAACTATTATGAATTTCTGTGGATTTTTCAAAAAGAAAAAATGACCAAATATTTTATTTAATTTACTATCATGAGTTTAGCATTTGATATAGGACCCCATAATGTTGTTAATAGAAGTTTTGGAAAGATTAATGAAAACAATATAAGCTTATCATGATGAGTGAAGATAGGTAACATTAGATGCATCAAGAGTGAAGATAAAAAGGTTTTAGTAGTGGATGACGATAAAAAATGGAGGTGCCAAGGTTATTTTCATAAGTTGTTTAATGCTAGCAAAATAAACTAACATAAGACAGAATCTAAAAACATAATGCATGGTAGGAACTATAGTGTTGGGATTGATGCCTGAGAACAAACACATACACCGAGTGAGAAGGCCAAATACAATCACAATAATGGCACAAACACAAACAATCGATATTACATGGTTCAGCAATTTTGCCTACGTCCACGGGAGCGTCACCAATTAATTTCTTATTAATAACAAGAAATTATAAATAAGAGAGAAGATCTCAAACTTGAGATCTCTCAACAAATAGCATGTAATTTTAATCTAAAATCTCTCTTAACTACCAAAGAAAACTCCAATACAATTTACCAAACTCCTCATCTCAATTAATGAGTACAGGACAAATGGGCTCTAATCAATAGGAGAGAGAACGAACGCCCGAAAGATCAGAGGGAGAATAAATTCTCCACCTCCGCGGCTCAAACTTGCTCCGATTCTCTCTCTGCTCAAATAGCCGCCACTCAAAGGGAGATTTTCTCTCTGCTCTACCGCTCCAGTTCTGCTGGAGAATGGGTTTCCCTTTTATAGGGAAACCCTAGAGCAGACAGCTATTCCCAGCTGTGCCCAACTCAAACAAGCGAGCCAACACGAGCTGTAGGCAAGCTCCGCTCCTCAACAAGCGAGTTCCAGTCTCGCTTTCAAATCTCGCCATCAAGCGAGCCTCTCGATGTCGCCTACACAAGTCTTGCCTGCAGGTGAGTTCCCTCACTTCCTCGAACTCGCCAACAGGAAACCCTCGCCCGCACCCGCACGAACCTCGCCAGCACGAACTCGCCATCAGGTGAGTTACCTCGCCTCCGCGTAGGCAACCTTGTCGCCCTCGCCTATAGGCAAGCCTCCATCTCGTCGTCGCCGTCGAGGTCCGCCGTCGCTGTCGAGGTGAGTTTCTTCTACAAATCTCCACCTCGGCGAAGTTTTCCCAAAACTGAGGCGACACCACTACTAGAAAATGAACTATTGCCAACGGAATTTTAGCGATGGAAAATTTCGTCGCTATAAGTCATGTTATAGCAACGGAATTTTCCGTCGCTATTTTTCCGTCGGTAAAAATGTTTTACCGACGGAAATGTCACTATTGGCGACGAAAAATTTCCGTCGCCATTATTTTCATGACAGAAATTTTCTCAGAAAAATTCCGTCGCTAAAAGGTGTTTTAGCGACGAAAATTCCGTCGCTAAAAAGGGTTTTAGCGACGAAAATTCCGTCGCTAATTTCCGTCGCTAAAACCCAAAAATTGAAAAAAAATTTGGGCGCGGGCGTGCCCAAAATATTTGGGCAGCCCGCGCCCAAGAGAGGGATTTTCCCCCAAATCCCTCTCTCATTTCCCCCTCTCCTCATTTCCCCCCCTAACTCCCTCTCCTCATCCCCCCTTTCTCTCTCCGCCCCCTACATCTCTCTCTCTCTTCTTCTCTCTCGGCCACCCGACGTCGCCGACCAGCCGACCAACAGCTGCCGGTGTCGGCTGACCGAGAGCAGGGGCGCCACAAGCAAAGAGCAGGCACGAGGGTGAAGACGAAGCGGAGGCGAGGCACGTGCATTGCAAGGTGGATGTGGTTTTGTGGCGGGAACGGAGGATTAGGGCTCGGATCTTGGTGGATGCGGATGTTGACGAGGTGTGGAGAGTGCTCACTGATTATGAGAGGCTCGCTGATTTCATCCCTAATCTCGTTTACAGGTAAATATTTTTATTCTTTTTCCGTTTAAGTCCATGTTTATTTATAATTTCTGATTTGGGGGCAGTGGGAGAATTCCTTGTCCTCATCAAGGGAGGATTTGGCTAGAGCAAAGAGGATTGCAGCGGGCGTTGTATTGGCATATTGAGGCTCAAGTTGTTTTGGATCTCCAAGAGTTTCCGGATTTAGTAAGTGGTCGCAATACCCTAAGTTGAAGTTGTTACTGTTGCTTTTTTAAGTAGAAAAATTAACCAGAGTGTTAAAGATTGCTGCTTGACAGTCTAAAGTTGAGCTATTTATGTAGAAAAGAACATTTAGTAAGCGGGCATTTACAAGTTTTTTTTTGGTTTGGGAAATTTGACCATGAGATTGATCACTAGTACACTTAAATAACAATAATTGTAAGTGAATGTAGAAAACATACAAGATGGTAGTTTGATTTTTTGTTTTTTTCCTTATAAATTCATGAATCTGTGTTTAGCATTTGTGTTGGGGGAACAATGTACAGTTTCAGGGTATTGCTTGAAAATTAATCAGAATATGATGGATCCACTCAAACATAACTATAAATTGGTGATCTCGGTAGCTGAATTTTTATTCACTTGTAGAGGGTTTAGGTTTACATGTTAATTATCAAGCAAACTTGGGTGCTCAATAAAATTCATGGTAGGTTCCTGGAGTATACAAAGTTTATCGTAATTTTCTAAAAAATAGTGAAAAGTCATGGTATAACCTTGAGATTAACCCTTGTATACACATTAACCTGGTTACAGGTTTAATACTAATTTTTTATTTATCCAAATTAAAGTTGATTTGTGGTGGTGATGATGTTGTTGTTGTGTTGTGGTGTTGTGTTGTGTTGTGGTGGGCGTTATTTGATTGGTTGGTGTCTGGTTTGGTCATGGTGGGGGAGCGGGAGGTGTGAGGATTGGGTGGTGGTGGTGGTGGTGGTGTAGGGGGGGTGGGGATGGTTGGTGTGGAGTGCAGTGGGTGGGTGGTTGAGGAGGGAGAGGAGTGCGGATTTAGTGTGTGTACGAGTGCATATGTGCGTATACGCATGCATGCGTGTACATAAGAATATGTGCGTGCGTATAATACGTAAGAATATGCCATGATACTCTCTTCGAAACATATAATACATAAGAATATGTTATGATACTCTCTTATTGTTATACTTGCATGTCATGCCATGTTGTTAACATTTGATTTATATTTGCAGGCCTGGACTTCTAAACAAGGTGGAGCTGATGATGATGATGATGATGATGATGATTAGGAGGACTGATTTGTTTTTTATCTTTGGAAATAATGAGTGTGTGCTGTATAAACAATATTTTTCATGGTGTGTGTTGTATAAACAATTTTAATTATGTTAGAATATTTTTATGAAAATATATGTGTTATATATGCGTGAGAATGAATATTATAGTGTTGATTGAACATGATTTTAAATTTATTATATTATTGTACAGGTTTTTTTAATTTTTAAAATAATTTTTAAAAAAATATTGGAATTATTTAGCCACGGATTTTCCGTCGCTATAGACATTTTAGCGACGGATTTTCCGTCGCTAATATTACTTTTAGCGACGGAAAATTCATCTTTTTTATTTTTTATTTTTTTAAAAATAGTTATAGCGACGAAATATCCGTTGCTAAAAAGTGATTTTAGCTAATGTTTTTTTAAAAATAGTTATAGCGACGAAAATCCGTAGCTAATGTTTTTTTCTTTTTTAAAAAAAATAGTACGACGGCTTATCCGTCGCTAATTTTCCGTCGCTGAAATTTAGCGACGGATATTCCGTCGCTAAAAACGATTTTAGCTACCCTCACTGTACTGACGGGTTTTTAGCGACGGAATTTTATTTTTTCCGTCGCTAAAGGTTTTAGCGACGGATTTTCGACTTTTAACGACGGATTTGTCCGTCGCTAAAAGTCATGTTTCTAGTAGTGCACCAACCAAACCAAATGTCACACTTGTTGTGTCCAGTACGAAGTGAACCAATTCACGACAACAGACTCAATCCACAACAAATCGAGGCCCAAATAAGAATGAGACCATTCTCCAAACGTCAATGTCTACTTACCAAATCGGCTGCATCATAAAGACTGCCTACGTATCCTCTTGCCCAATGAATCAAGCCTTCACGTAGTTCACCTAATGGCCTCCAAATGCCCTCAATCAAATAGAAGAGTTCTCAACTCTTCTCCAACAAATCTGTAGCTGATAGAACTCCAAATAGCCCCAAAATGTAACCAACTAAACACATCCACCTGAGGTGAACCAATGGCCATATCCAAACTACGTCTACTAGCTACACTCGAAACAAACAACTCATCATCTACATCCAAATCCAAATGATCCCCAAATTGTGTCACTTCAGCTGAAATCCCAAATGATGCAGTATGATCTGGAATATGTGGAGTAATCTCCACCTAACGTGAAGTAACATCACTCTCCACCTGCTGCGATATCCCAACAATCTGATCAACACCCTCCACCTGCCGAGAGTCAAAAGTGACATTCCTGCTCAGAACAAAATTAAAGTCTCCCAAACGAGCCTCTAATCGTAAATGTGCAAGCGGATCAAATCTCACATCTACGATGTGACCAAGTGCTGGGTAGCCAAACATCCGACGCAACCCAAAATCTAAAACAGCTCCACCAGATCTAAAATCTCCAAACGTAACAGTCGGCAACCTATGACGAAGATGACCCAAACATGTCGAAGCCCGAACACCAAAGCCAATGCTCGACATCAAACACCGATCCTCCTCCAGTAAGGAACACCTCACCAAATCTGTCATCTCATCTCGTGGCTCCAATGTTTCGTCTTCAATGAAATATCTCAAACTGCCATGAGCTCAGCACAAATGCAGAAAAGAACAACGGATTACCTTTCTGCCAATACACTTCCTCAAACTGTTGTTGACTACCAGGACTTCAAACCAACGGGACTTAGTTGCAACTCACAAATACCTAGTACAATCCCCAACATAGGAAACCAAATATCGATTACCTCCCAATGATGCCACTTTGGAAGGCCCCAAAATATTCTATCTGACAACTAAAAAGCAACCACTGCATTTGGATCAAAATGTTGGGCAACTATAAAAACAATAAGTATTAAACAAATGTTTAGCAAAAATGAGAATGTTATGAACTTATGATGGACTTGTTGATATATATTAGTAGATGGTACAAGAAATAAAGACATGTATAAGAAGTTAGAGGTTGCTCCTACTCCAGATAAAGTGAGAGAGAAATCAACTGAGATGACCTGGTCATGTGCAACAAAGTTCATTAAAAGCACCAATTGGGAGAAGTAATAAGATTATAACTAATGGAGAAAGCACAACTAGAGGATAGGACTATGAGAAATTGGTCTGAAAACAATTAAATAGTACTTCACTTAATGGAAGGGAATGGTCTTCAATAGAAGAAAATGGAAGAATAAGATTCAGATTCATATAGTCAATCCCAAAAATTAAGGATAAATGGGTTGTTGTTCTTGTTGTACACATGTGCATGGAAATTAAAATAGATAGACAAGATATACAAAATACCAGGATTGCATTTTACCCAAAACATCTCACGGGACATGGAAACTCACATGAGTTCTTAAGAGCATGCTTGGAAACTTGGTCAAAGTGGATAATAATCCACTTTTGCATGTTTGGTAACCACGTTTTGAGTGGATTATTTTGGATTGTAATAAATCAAAAAATAACCTAGGATTCATGGGTCATTTTTGGGTGGATTGCAAGCCACATGTTTGACCAAGTAATGACAAATTCCCATTACTTTTTCACCTTTTCTTTCCTGTTCTCTCCCCTCCCATTTTAAGGACTTTTTTGGTCATTTAAAAAAAAAAATCATGAATTTTCTTAACCAAAAACCTAACATTTTAATCCGCTGGGTGTCAGTGGATTATAACCGAAGTGGACTATAATCTAGAATTGCCAAACATGCCCTAAACCAAAATAAGTGTTTTTCTTTTGTTCTTAAATATGGGCTGAGGTTATGATTGGACTCTCAAATATGGCCCAAAATGATATTAATAGGCCTCATATGCTATTAATGTCTAAGTACTAAGTGCAGCCCATCTAAAGAAGAGGTTTTCAAGGATAGGTAAGCATAGAAGAGATCGAACCCTGACAGCAGTTTACAAGTTTGCTTTAGTTTGGTCTAAAAGCTGCAGAATGAATCACCATGGATTACATACTTGACGTGTGTGTTACAAATATATACACATATATAACTCCTTTAAATATAATTCGACAGTTTGGTCTTCTAAAAGAATCTTATAATATAATGTAATCAGCTTACTGTGAAGTGAAGTTTTGTATCATCATACCTCACTCCCTGTTACCTCTTTCTCATGCACTATTGTCATCATTGCAAGTCCACGGCAATCATAAGAGCCATCCATATAAGTTTGACGTGCAAGCTTCCCATCTTCCTGAATCCATGTCGGCCGATCCGAATTGTGACCATCAGATAGGTTGCTTTCGATCCCCTGCAGCCCAAGTTGTCAAAACAGTTGTCTCCACCCACAGAAAGCAAACACTCCACCCCCACAAGTACACTAAGTTGTTCGCTATTGAAGCCCTGAAAGATGAGGAATATGTTACAAGCGTTGCAGATGATCAGATGTCAGATAGATCAACCCCAACAACTTAAAGCATAAAAAAGTGAAGCTTTTGTGCTAATACCTTTCCGTGAAGCAAGTATATTTGTATCTTAAATCAGAAAAAAAGATGAGAGGAAAGGTATCCCCCTGCCGTGACCACTTTAATGATTCTTGTCTACAAGGCCCCCACTTTAGTAGGCATTTTGGTATCGCTTAGTTAGGAGCGAGAATTTGGCTTACAGAGAGCTGAGTATAAAATGTACTTGTGGGTTCAGCTGGAGATCGAGAATGTCTCATGTGATTTGTTGTTAATGTGCTTAATTTCAAAACCAGGATCAGATCCCAAAAGGATCCACTAGACTTGTTTCATCCATCAGTTGATTCAGGATTAATGCATACAACATTGTTGCAGCGTTAAACTACAGATAAAACTAGAATAAGGCCACTTTCAGGCGACATGTCCATATTAATTATGGTCCCAGTGACACGTCAAAGGCTTGATTAAAAAAGACTATTTCCGTAGTTTTAGTGTAGAAGCAACTTCCTGATTCCAAAAGATAAGGGGTGGGGGAGCAATGGGATGGTCACCACATTCATGATTATATCGTCTTTTTGTCCTTTGCATGCATGTTTCCATGGCTTCAAGAAGCGGGCATCCAAAAGTGGGGACAAAAAAGTGAACACACCATGATTCATCATTAAAAAAAACCAAGTCAGTTCTACTAGCATTCACTTTATTGAATAAAACTGCAATGTCATGTTCCAAGTAAAAATGGACAAATATAAAAGTCAGGATCTGTATTCAGGCTGCCTCAGGGCCAAGTCATATTTTGGCATTTGAACCTAACGCCAAAGATGTCAATCAGCACAAATTTAACACCTACGAAGAGTTTTTAACGAGTGCTACAAGGATACAGGCTAAGGAACTATTCAGTGCATTGTTTGGTAAACCTTTTGTTTATTTCGATTATATGCAGCAAAAGTGTAAGTGGAAGGTTAAGGGTACTTAACAATATTCAAATAAAATATTATTCCCATGTGATAAAGTGACAAACATGAATAAAGAGCAAGTAAAGAAAAGGCGCATTGTATACTTGTTTAACCAGAGCCCTCATGCTATCTGCCAGGAAAAACCCTAAAAATAATTATTGCAAACACGTACTTATGGAAAATGGAAGGAAAAGAATATCTCCAAGTAATCTGTTCACTTACTTTGAGTTCAAAACATTATCAGGAGAGCAAAAGAAAATCTTTACACTTCTTCATCTAATACGCAAATGTTTGCCAAGCTGCAACGAATCTTGATTAAGAAAGTACAAAAATGGAGAAAAACAAGGAACTTCTTAAGTGATTGGTTACAGTTGAAGACGAGCAATATAAACAACATTTCACGTATCCTATGGATTTTATTAAAGATGAAAATATCCATAATATCCCATAAATGGGGAATTTTGCATCAGTCCTCTGTGGTAAAGCGCCAAGAGAACTCAAGCTAACTCAAGGCTGTTGTGCGCGAAACTATCTGAGACAATTACTGTCTTCCTAATGAATACAAGTTATGGGAAACAATTAAAACTGTATTTTTAATTTTTTTCATCTTTGTTGTTTTGTCCTTTCAGGCATTTCCTCTATTGTCAAGTTCCTTATTGAGGTCTCATCTGACATTTCGTGCCATTGTTTGAGATTTTGGTGCCCTAGGCTCCAGCATTATGCATGCTGTCTTCCTCTTTATTTCTATTTATGTTATATGCCATTACTTCTAACAACCTCTTTTGAACTGTCTACCACTTCCTCTAAAACCGTCCTAAAGAACCTATCTTCCTGTTGTCCTTACCTTAACAAAAGCTCTATTTCTATAAGTCTAATGACTAGACACTCGACATACTGTAGTCCCCTTTGTGTGTGTGTGTGTGTGTGTGTGTTGTTCTTGACACAAGGGGCCGCAATTTCCTCAAATTTTCGTTACCACATGCAGTGAATTCCAACCTCATCAAGAAAAATTGACAACTTCAATATATGATTTAAGTTGTCTTTGTTTGTAATTTCGCTCTTATTGCAGTTATTATTTATCTCCAACCATACATAGCAACCTTATAAAGAAAAAATGATGCTGCTGGAACTAACAGAAATACAGCTGTATAGTACTGCTATCTATGCCCACTTCTCATGTTCCGTAACCCTTCACCGATGTATAAAATTCTTTCACTCTCCATATAAAAAAGGTAAAGTAGATAAAAGCTTCCCAATGTCCCATTACCAGGCCTTATGTTTATTTAAACTTATATGTCAACATTAAGGTTTACCAAATCTCACCAGAATACATGCACTCCTACAGGCTAGAATCTCCATTCCACACAACGAGGCTTCTCAAAAAGCTATAAATACCCCAACCCAGCCACTAACAACTAATGCCAAGATATTGCAGCAAAGAACCAAACATGGTGTCTGAAAAAACAAACTCTAAGCATGTCTGTGTGATTGGTGCCGGACCTTCAGGGTTGGTTTCTGCCAGGGAGCTGAGAAACGAAGGTCACTTTGTCGTGGTATTAGAGCAGAACCATGACGTTGGAGGGCAGTGGCTCTATGACCATAGAGTGGAACATGAAGATGCCTTGGGTAGGCTCAATCCATTGAGAGTCCATAGTAGTATCTACAACTCCCTGAGGCTTACTTCTCCCAGGGAGATTATGGGCTTCACAGACTTCCCATTTGTGGCAAAAAAAGGAAGGGACATGAGAAGGTTTCCTGGCCACAATGAACTTCTCTTGTATCTCAAAGACTTCTGTCAACGGTTTGGATTGCGAGAGCTAATAAGGTTCAACACTAGAGTTGAACATGTGGGAATGGTGGATATTCCAGAATTTCGAAAAGGTATGAAATGGGTTGTCAGGTCCAAAAACACAAAAAGTGAGAAGGCCAAGGAGGAGATCTTTGACGCAGTGGTTGTAGCCACTGGTCACTATTCTCAGCCTAGATTGCCAAGCATTAGAGGTGAGTGATCACTTTATCATATCAAAAACAGTAGAAATGGCATGGGAGGATAGCGATAAATTGATTTATTCTTAGTGTGACTATGATGTTTATTGTTTGTTTTGTGAAGGAATGGATAGATGGACTAGGAAGCAGATTCACAGCCATGTATATAGAGTTCCCAAGCCATTTCATAATGAGGTTAGAAGAATTTTCTCATTTTAAAGTTATGAATTCTTATTCTCACACACTGCCTAACATTAAAGTAGTAATGTAAATATTAAAATTTTGTGTAAAACATACATGTGTACCAATCACAGGATTAATATAGAACACTTGTATGTTGTGAGAATTTGCTAGTAGAAAAAATTATTTTCTGTGTATACTGTCCTGTATTTTCTCATCAAATTTCTAGTACAGCTAACAAGAAGTTACTTTATTTAAACACTACACACAGGTAGTTGTAGTTGTTGGGAACTCGCTTAGTGGCCAAGACATATCATTGGAGCTGGTGGGTGTAGCAAAAGAAGTACATCTCATTGCCAAATCTCTTCAAATCTCTGAAGGTTTTTCAAAAGTCATATCCAAATATCAAAACCTGCACATACATCTACATGTATTCCCAAGTCATATACTACAAATGCCACCACATTGTACATGCATGTATAGACATTTAAAGCAATTATATATAGCATCACATGCATGAAGCTATTTTTCTATAATCAAGAATTATTTGCTAATATGAAGTAATGATTGCCAAGTTGACATGTGTATTTTCAGATTGACTCTCTCTGTGAAGATGGAAAAGTAATCTGTAAACCACACCAATTAATTCATGGATGTCT
>BQKN01063239.1:9574-20120 GCA_022839385.1 Asparagus kiusianus
GGACGACTTTAGTGGATCCGCCATCCCATTGGGTGAGATAGGCGAATGGGTCCCGCCAGAAGCTTTCGCCAGAGCGGGTAGAGTAGGGACAGTTTAACCTCATATACCAGTTGGAGGGTTTGAGAACCAGTTTATACTCATGTACTTGTGGGAGTTTGTGAAGAAGAACTAAGGGTAGTACTTCTTCAAGTATTTGCCGTTGATAGGCATCATGATCTTGTCGCCATTGGGCTTGACGAGACGGTAGGCGCCATTTGAATAGACTGTTTCTATTACGAATGGCCCTTCCCACTTGGATTGGAATTTACCCTTCTTCTTGGAGGTGAGAATCATTGGTCGGCGAACAGCTAACACCAGCTCTCCTTCCTTGAAGGCTCGGCGCCTGACTTTTTTGTCGAAAGCCTTAGCCATCCGCGCTTGATAGAACTCAATGTGCTGTTGAGCTTCTAACCGTTTGTCGTCCAACGCCTCGAGCTCGGTGAGTCGTTGTCGGTGGTTGTCTTCCACCGTCATCCCTGTTGCCAAGGCGACGCGGAGAGATGGAATCTGGATTTCTAATGGTAATATGGCCTCACAGCCGTATACCAATGAATAGGGCGTGTGGCCAGTCGGTGTGCGAACCGTTGTGCGATACGCCCACAAGCTTTCGCCAAGTTTCTCGTTCCAGTCACGTTTGCTGGTTGAGGTCAACTTGGTTAAAATCTTGATGATTGTTTTGTTGAAGGCCTCGGCCAAGCCATTTGCTGATGGGTTGTAGGCCGTGGAGGAGAGGTTCTGCATTCGGAACTTGTCGCAGAATCTGGTGAATGCATGACTGACAAACTGGGTACCATTGTCATGAATGATACGTCGTGGCACGCCATACCGGTAAATGACGTGGTGTTTGATGAACTTAATTACGTCGTTGGTCTTGACTTCTCTCAAGGGGACCGCTTCGGCCCATTTAGAGAAGTAGTCGGTGATCGCGAGAATGAAGCGATGACCTTTCGCCGATGGTGGGGATATTGGTCCGACTATGTCCATCCCCCACGCCTCGAAGGGCCACGAAGCCTTTGTTGGGTGCAGGTCTTCAGGTGGTTGATGCATGTAGTTGGCGTGAATCTGGCACTCGTGGCAGCGCTTTGCGTAGGCGACGGCGTCTTGAACCATCCCAGGCCAGAAGTAGCCTGTCCTTCGTAGGCGATCCCAAAGTTTGGGTCCGGGTTGGTGAGCTCCGCCGATGCCGTCATGGGCCTCGCGTAGAGCATCCTGTGCTTCTGCTTTCGAGAGACATCGAAGCAACAAACCGTCGTATGACCTTCGATACAACGTCTTGGTGGTCGAGTCGTAGTAGAATCTCATAGCACGTCTCCGGACTGACTCTCGCTCCTTCGCATCCTCGGGTAATACGCCGTAAAGGACGTAATCGATGATCGGGAGGCGCCAGTCCTCAGCACTGGGCTGATCTGAGACTTGATGGGTGGCGTTTACTTCTGGAGCGTCTTTCAGCCGAAAGAGCTTCCTGCTCGCCACTGCGACCGATTGGATCGTTCCGAATGGTTGAGCCAAGTTGGCCGCCAAAGAAGCCAAGGCGTCCGCATGTGTGTTCTTGGAACGTAGCACATGTTCAATGTGGAAATTCTCAAACGATTCCACTAGCCGGGCGGCCGCCCTGTGGAGTGGGATCAGGTCTTCGTTTCTAACCTCGTATTCGCCGGTCATCTGTTTGACGATGAGCTGGGAATCGCCGTAAGCTTGGAGGTGCTTTATTCCTAGCTCTTTGGCCAACTCGAGTCCGATGAGTAATGCGTTGTACTCGGCCACATTGTTGGTACATGGCTCTGTCAAAGAGAAAGCTCGTGGTAGCACGTGGTTGTGCGGGGAAGTGAGGACCACCCCCACTCCCGCGACAATAGAGCCATCCGGGGCCGCGCGAGACGCGCCGTCGAAGAACATCTGCCACACATCCGGTAAGGAGGTTACGTTGACTTCAAGTGGTTCGTCCGGCAAGTCTTCAAATAAGTCGGTTTTTGTTCCCAGCGGGTGACTGGCCATGAGATCGCATATGGCCTGCCCTTTGACCGACTTCTGGGGCATGAAGTGAATGTCGTACTGGGAGAGCAGAAGTGCCCACCTAGCTAAACGCCAATTTAATGCCGCAGGTTGCGTCATAAAGACTCGAATGGGATTCATTCGTGAGATGACGTGGATTGTTTGGCCAACCAGGTAGTGTCGCATCTTTTGGATGGCGAACACCAAGGCCAAACATTCTTTCTCAACCATCGGGTACCGTTGCTCGGCGCCTTGCAGGGTCCTACTGAGGTAGTAGATGCCTTGCTCGTGGCCGGCATCATCGTTTTGTGCCAAGAGAGCACCCAGAGAGTGCTCCATGGCCCGAATATAGATGAGAAACGGTTTCCCTGAAATCGGTGCAGCGAGGACCGGCGGATTCGAAAGGTAAGCCTTGATGTCCTCAAAGGCCTGCTGGCAAAGCTCGTCCCACACGAAGGAGGTGCCTTTCTTCATAAGCTTGGAGAACGGCTGACACTTGCCTGAAAGATTCGAGATGAATCTTCGGATATAGGCCAATCGTCCCTGGAGGCCTCTCAATTCTTTGAGGTTCCGGGGTGGTTGAAGCTCTTGGATGGCTCGCACCTTGTCTGGATCAATTTGGATCCCTTTCGTCGTGACGACGAAACCGAGGAACTTACCACTAGTCATCCCTAAGAATGATTTCGTGGGGTTCATCTTGAGCTGGTGAGCCCTCATGAGTTCGAACATTGTCCTCAAATCTTGAAGGTGGTCGCCGTGGTGGCGACTTTTTACGACGAGATCGTCCACATAGCATTCCACCGTCTTTCGCAGGTGCTGTCGAAAGATCGTGCTCATGGCACGCTGGTAGGTTGCGCCGGCATTCTTGAGTCCAAAGGGCATGACCGTGTAGCAGTACACCCCCATGGGAGTTCTGAATGAGGTGTGTTTTTCGTCCTCGGGGTGCATTTTGATTTGATTGTACCCCGAGAAACCGTCCATGAAGGACATCCTCTCGAATCCGCACGTGTTGTCAATGATGACATCCGTGATGGGGAGGGGAAATTCGTCCTTTGGGCACGCAGAGTTGAGGTCTCTGAAATCGATGCAGATGCGGATCTTACCGTTTTTCTTTAGCACTGGAACAATGTTAGCCACCCAGTCGGGGTGTTGTTCCTCTCTGACGAAGCCGAACTCGATGAGCTTCTTTACTTCAGCCTCGATCGCCTCCATGATCTGAGGGCGAAACCGCCTTTGCTGCTGCTTGACTGGCTTGGCGTCTGGGCTGATGTTGAGGCGATGTGTGGCGATCCGCGGATCCAAACCAGGCATGTCCTCGTAATTCCACGCGAAGACGTCGATGTATTCCCGTATGAGGGCGATGAGATCCTCCTTTTCTTGAGGAGGCAGGCTACCACTGATGAATATGGGCTTGGGACTTTCGTCAGTGCCCATGTTCACTTGAAGGATTTCGTCCTCAGTGGGCGGTTCTCGCTGCTCGAAGCGACTACTCCACTGGGCGTTAACATGGCGATCCCATGTCTCGTCATAGAGCGGGAGCTGTTCATTTGTCGCCATCTCGGCAGGGTCCATTGTAGCCATGTTGATCGTGAGGCCATCGAATAGGTCCCTCACGCTGACATCTGAGTCCCACGCCGAGGTTTCTGACGACTGATCTCCTGAACATGCATAGTCGGAATCTTTGCCGACGTGGAAGCATAAGTCGGACGAGGAGGAGGAGTAGCCTAAGCCTCTCCTAGTCCGGTTGAAATAATTCGAGGGTTTCCCCTTAGGTACGTAAGCAGGTCGGATGACCGTCTTGCGTCCTCGGCCGTAATTGAGGCCTTCTAGACGAGTGAGGTCGTACCCCATGTTGCTCATCATGCGTCTCACAATTCGACTGTATTGCGAAAACTGGGGTGCTGGGTCTTCGTCTTCGGACTCGTCCCAGAGCGTGCGCAAGGGCTGATCGATCAGGCCGAAAATAATGTCCTTTCGATATTTATTTCGGGCTGGTACAACAAATACGGCTTGCGACGAATCAGCCAGCGATCCCCTCGTGGTGTATGACGAGCGGACCGGCATGTGCAGGGAAGGATCTCGGTAGAGTTCCGACCATAGGCCGTTGGGTTCATCGTCCTCAGACGTAGAACAAGACGACACATAAGCAAAGTCGGATTTTTCATTGACGACAATCTTTCCCGCTTGAACAGCGTTGGTTACATGATGACTCTCGTAACCAATTACAATTGACTCGAAATCGTTTAAGATTAGATTGTCGCCGTACTCAGGCTCACTGTCCGCTTCGTTGCCGCTTTCCGGCTCCTCAATCGGCGGTTCGACAGGGTCCTGATACAACAGAGAGTCGGTGAAGTAGTTTTCGACGCCTTTGAAGGGTTGTCTGTCGGCCACCACCGTCTTCACGCGCTCGTAGTCGTCCACGTACTTCAAACATTGGTGCAGAGTGGATGGGACTATTCGATTGCCATGGATCCACGGGCGTCCTAGGAGCATGTTGTAGGAAGGCTCGGCCTCGATGACATAACAGGTCACCTCTGTCTTCATGTCGCCTATGCGGCATTTCAGGCGAATTTTGCCTAGCGGCCGCGTCCCTGTGGCTTGGTGCGGCATAAACATGTACCAAAAAGGTTGCAAGTGCACAACCGTGTCAAGTTATAGTATAAAGATATCGATCCCACGAGGAAGGTGTTTTGTAGGAGAAAATATAAAATTGGTTCTTATTTTGTGTGCGTGACAAATAAGAGTGACGAGTAAATGTGATTGTGGAGAGATAATGAGAGTGAAAGTGATAGTGTGTGAAACGGCGCAGAATTTAAGTGAGAGTGGATGTGACAAAGAATGAGTGTGATCAATAAGGCAAGAAGGAAAAAATGAATAAAATCAAGAAACAAATGAAAAATCAAGAATGAAGAACAAAATTCAAAAATAAAAGAAAATGCAAGAAATTAAAGATGGTGGATTCAATTATAGATATGGATAATCTAAAATTGAACCCACTTCTTAGAAAATGGTGATTCCCTAGAGGGTTCTAGCCTAAAGGCGAATCAAACAAAATAAAAATAAACAAAAAGAAAAACTAAACCCAAGAGGGTTCTAGCCTCAAGGTGAATAGTGTAAGAAATTAAAATCTAACTACAAAATAAATTGCAAAATCTAAACTATAAAATAAAATTGCAAGAATTAAATGCAAGAAAATAAATCTACTCTATAAGCATAAAATAAATCTAAGGCAAGAGGGTTCTAGCCTCTTGGCTATTTAACAAGAAAATAAAATCTAACTACAAGCATAGAAATAAATCTAAACTAATAAGCAATAAAAGAGAAAAAGAAAAGAAATGCAAACCTTCAAATAATTCTCCATCTTCATCTTCATCTTCATCATCCAACAAAGAGAAGAAGAGAAAAATTTAAAGTGGTGAAAAAAATTATTATTATTAATTGCAACAAAAAGTTACAATTTTGGAAGACCTTCTCAATTAAGAGTAGCCCTCCTCTCCAAAAAGGAGTTACAAAAATTTTTCACACCTCTAACCCCTCACTCTCTACCCCTATTTATAGTAAACATCAGTAAATGAGAGCCATTGGATTGAAATCTTATCCAAAAACAACAAAAATCAGCCCTTAATTCGTAACAGAATTGTCAGTATCGATGCCAGCATCGATACAGGTATCGATGCCGGCATCGATGCCTGCATCGATGCAGGTATCGATGCCCCATCAAAATTCTGCCTTCACGGATGGCTTCGTCTCGTCGAGATAGGCGATTTTCATATATTATATGTTAAATTCCGCCTTCCGGATTGAGAGATATCGTCGTTTCTTTACGGCCAACCATCTTGAATATATTTTTTTTTCATATTTGATTTTTTTATTTTCTCCGGCTTCTACAGGCTACTCGGCTTGATTCTGGGCTTGGGCTTTTTGGCTCTTGCCTGTGTTCTTCATTTAATTCATGGGTTTTTGTTGAGAGATTGGAGTTTGAGCTTTATTCTTCATTAACCTGCAATTAAAAGATAAAAACAATTATTAGTGGTATATTTATTCATATAAAATAGATAATGAGGGTATAAAATTGTAATAAAATGTGATTATCAGGCGTTAAAGCCAAAGATGGTTGTGGTGGTTGAGGACAAACGCTTCGGCGGTATCCCCAGATGCTTGATCAATTTCAGAGGCACGATGCTTAGTGCGGAGCCCGGGTCGACTTGGATCCGATCCACTCTCGCCGATCCGACATAACCCGTGAAGTACAGTGGTCGATCGTGAGTCGTACTCTTGATGAGCATATCTTCAGGAGTAAAGGTGATGCACGGGACCCGTCTATCCGAGATCTGGCAACAATTCTCACATTCTTGTTCCGCCTCCGTCTCTTTCAAGAAATGGGTCGAGAAAGCCTCTGAATCCGCCAACGCCTCCTGTAGGGCCTCCCGAGTAGACCTGGATAGTCTAAGGAGGTCGTGCATGGTGATTCGCGCCGGGATGCTTTTCAGTTGTGCGAGCACGTTGAACCTGAAAGGTTGGCGGCTTGAGCTGGGTGCCTCTGGATTAGGAGGGGTTGTGGCGGTTGGCCTCGCGGGAGGTCTTGCCGCGTTCTCTACCCTCGCGGGATATTCTTTGGCGAACTCTTTTCCAGCCCTCGTGGCGAAGACGTTTGTGTCTTCTTCGGAGTCAGTAAGGGTGGCCATCGCTGGGCCGTCTCTGTCCGGAATGGCAGAGACAACGTTGCAATGTTTTCGTTGGGCCTCCTTCGGCGGTCGCGCGGTCCATTGCTCGTCGTTGAGGAGGTCTGGGTGGACCCACATTATCTGCCCCGATGGCAGGGTCTGTGGTACCAAGCCTTTCTCCCGCTGGTTGTGAGGATCGTCATTGGTGACCCTCAGAACCGCTTTGGGGATGGGAATCACCCCCGCTGGAGCATGAACTTCTGGGAGATCTGTTCCAAAGCTCAAGGTGATCATGTTTGTGGTCACCTGCTTTTGAACCTTCTCTTTCTTCAAGACTCCTGCATCGTAGAGGGCCTGGAGCTTGTCCTTGAGGACGTAACATTTGGTCGTGTGGTGACCAAGGAATCGGTGATAAGCGCAGTAGGTCGGGTCACCGGTTTTGTCTGCCTCCTCAGGCTTTGTAGCTTCAGGCAGTTTGATTCGACCACTCTTGAGCAGGGTATCGAGCGTTGCCACCACCTGGTCCTCTTTGAAGTCATAGTGCCGTGGGGGGCGTTGTTCGAATTGCCTAGGTTTCGGTTTTGGAGCAGTCTTTGGCGTCGGAGCAGAGTCCACAGCCATGATCTCCTTTCCTCTTGTCCGAGGGGGATTCTTTGACGCGGCTGGTTCTGCAGCTCCTTTCTTGGGCTGGGGTTCTTCGGCCTCCAACCTCTTGATCATGTTTTCTACTTGCTCGCCTTGACGAACAAGTTCTTTCCACGTCCGGGTTTCTACCGCGCCTATCTTAGACAAGATATGGATCGATAGATTGTTGCGACACATCTCGATAAGCGTCGACTCGGAGACTTGGTCCCGACAGTGGACAGACCGGTTCCGGAACCTTTTGACGAAGTCGTTGACCGACTCCGACTTTCGTTGCTTTTCAGCAAGGAGAGTAGCCATTGATACCTCGGTGTCGTCGTCGAAGAAGCGGGCTAAAAAGAGCTTTTCGACGTCGGCCCATGCTTTGATGGAGCCGGGCTCCAGCTTGCGGAACCATTCAAAGGCCACCCCCTTGAGGGTGCCTATGAAGAGTCGCGTGAGAATGGCGTCGTTTCCAGTGAGGAATCCGGTTTGCGCCATGAAGTAGTAGATGTGCTGCGAGGGCGAGCCCTTGCCGTCAAACTGCACCAAGCTGATCGGCTTGAACTTTGCTGGGTATGGGACCGTGTCCCATTCGACAGGGTAGGGGCGGACCACCCCCAGCTTGTTCATGTTCTGCTGAAGCTTCAGCGCGTTGAGCTGGTCCTGGAACTCATCGAACCTTTTGTCACGGGAGCCATCCCCGGTGTGCGACGTCCCTAGCGACGTCTTGGAAGAATAATCGGATTGTCGATTATCGTCATCTTCCGTTTCCATCGCCGGACGGTGAGGAGGTACCCACTCTCTATCCCCCGTTTGCCGAGGTAAAGGGCGTTGGATTCTTTTCTTCTTCTTCTTCTTGTTCAGAAGCTGTTCCATCATCTCCCGCAGCGAGTCGATGGTCGCCTGTTGCTCTTCGAGCTTTTGAGCGACCGTCTGGTCATGGGTAAGGTCAGTCATGTGCACCCGCGCCCTCGCGTCCTGACTTGAGTGCGAAGTTTGAGAAGTGGCCGCTGCCGAGTGAACCTCGTCCTCGCGGTAGGAGGGAGGTGGTACGGTGGAGTAGTCAATCCCGCTCTTCATCCTTCTGCGACTACGGGTACGCTGGTATATGCCCTCTTGCTGGTGTTGGGCAAACCAGGGATCGAGTCCCAAAATGGACTCTGAATCTGGGGAATCGGAAAATGCCGTCTTGCCCTTGTCCGTCATGTTGATTGTGACGGACGAGAGCTCTGGGTCGTCAGTAGCGCGTCTCCTTTGGCGACAACGCTTTCGACGAGAGGTCCTCTGGTGAGAGGGTTGTCGAGAAATTCTCTCAAACACGGAAGGTTTCGCCGTTACTACGCATTGGCAGTCGGCGAGTACTGTGTGGATGAGCCTTTCGCAGTGGCACTGAGGGTTCACTTCGTGCATGGTGCGCTTGCGAATTAAATATTCTCGTAGATCTTCCGTGGGTGGTTGGTGACAACCCCCAGCATCGGAAGGATCACCCGGGTGAGTACACGAAGGATCTCTGGATGTGCTCTCTGGGGCACAATGGGTGGAATGTTGCGGCGTCGGAGTTAGGCGGTTTCGCCTTGACGGGCGAGTTTTCGCGTTTAGGCGAACTCTAGCGCGTAGGCGAGTTTCAGCCCTTTGTTTAGACGAGCTGGCTCGCGACGCGTCGCCTATCTCCTTGCCTTTACGCTTATCCGCCAAGATCTCATGGCGAGGCTCGCCAGCCTTCGAGGATTCGCCTTCTTGGATAGGCCCACTTACTTGGGGTGGTTTGTTCGCGTCAGGGATATGACCTGAAAAGCGAAGTCCGCCTGAGCGGGTGGTCCCCTCCTTCTCGGTTAGCGCCCCTGGTTTGGAGGGCCTCCCGATGTTGGGCGAGTCGCCATCTCGTCTCTCGCTTCTTGGGCCTGTATGGTGGTTCAGGCCATTGTGCGAAGCGGAGGTTTGGGCCTTCTGCCCGACAAGTTTCCGTCGTTGCTGTTGGTTAGTTCTCCCATCGGAGGGGGAACTTGCGTGAGCAGCGGCGGGGTGGCTTGTGCCGGAACGAACTGGTGTCTCTTTCGGGATAGGTGCTACTGAGGGTCGTTTGGCGACCCATTTAGTAGACCCTTTCCCCCTGCTCTCGATATGGGACTTGGCCTCGAGAGCGTTTGGGGTGGATTTCCCTATTGGGACTCCGGTAGAGCTTTCTGGTGCGGGAGTTTTGGCCGTCTGAGGTCGGCTCCCGTGCAGGGCTCTGTGGCGCTTGCGGGACGCTTCGCCACCGGAAGAGGAGGAAGACAAGTACTCTTCGTACTTGGCCTGATCGAACTCGATTTCTAGGGACTCCACTGTCGTCCCAACAACAACCTCGTCGAACTGAGCTACCACCATTTCGTTTGAAGAAACAGTTTCTCCCACTGTGGTCGCCATCTTCTGTAGGTGTAAATTTCTGATTTTCCCGGGAAAGGGGAGGGATTTCGTTTGTATTTATAAGAAAGCTTATTACAAACTAAATCAATCTGAATTACAACAGAAGCGGAGGGAATGCCCTCCTTGTTTATATTTGTGGGGACTTTACGGTAGCTACAGGATGCTTCGCCCGGTGCTCGCGCCGGGTCTGCTTCCCTTGGACGGTTCGACCGAGGTTGTTGGAGAGCTTCAGTACTCAGTAGAAGCTCCGGGTGAAAGGAGTTCGAATCCTCTAGTTCGCCGGCGATCGGAGCTCGGAATTTGGAGATTCTTCGATTAGCTGATCGATTCTCTCCATTTCTCCTTTCTCTCAATCTATCGATCTCTCTCTTGGTTGCTGTAGGAAGCTCTTTTTAAGTGGGAGGGGGACAGTCCAGATGTCCCTTGGACCATGGGATGTGACCATGCACTGTCCAAAGACATCCTATTGTCCCCTGTACAACAAATGGTTGCTTATGGGGCTACAGGTCGCGTCACGTCGTATAGGAGTGGGAAAGCCCCTCCTCGTACTCGTGGCAGCGACTACCAGGTACTCGAGTGGATTTGGATATCTCATTAAACGCCGATGGCTCTGACCCTTCGCTCGGGGCGTGGCGCGCTGCATTTATGTGGATGCAGACGGCTCTGGCACCCGTCCACTCACTGGTGCGGCGAGGTACCGAATGACCTTTCGGCGGTCCCGGGGCGTCGTGCCTCTCTCTCCTCTTCCTATGTTCGAATAGGGGCGGGAGAACAGACGTTGCGTGTCTGAACGAGCTTCGGATAGCTTTCGGCGCGTCATG
>BQKN01063239.1:20130-32910 GCA_022839385.1 Asparagus kiusianus
CGAGCTTCGGATAGCTTTCGGCGCGTCATGGCCCTGGCCCTCCGTTCTAATGGGTGAGGTGACCTGCATTTATGAGAATGCAGGTCGGTCCGGCGTCTGTCCCGTTTGCTTGAACTGCGGGCGGACGTCGGACGGACTTGGGACGCTGTTCCCCCCTCCTGTCGCATCGTGGGAGACAGGGGAGGCTTGTCCCTGGAAACCCGGCTTTCGGCCTACACAGGCAGACGTGGCTCTCTGTAAGTGGCTTCGACACACGAGGGCGGGTCCGAGCACTCTCCTGGCGGGCGGATTTGGTTAGTGAGGGCGGATTCGTGTGCCAGCGAATCCGCTTAGTGGCCTAAGAGAAGGTGGTCCTGTTCTGTGGGCGAATTCGTTTGCTAATCTGCCGCGGTAGTTTTTACCGTCTACACACCCTCATTCTTCACGGTCATGGTGCATCTCACAATACATTTAGCATACGAAGCCCGCATTACAGGACCAGTTCAATATCGCTGGATGTACCCCGTGGAGAGGTATTTATTATTATAATATTCATTTAATATTTGTCAAATTACGTTTCTCAGTTCAATTTTATCACAAATCATGAAACTATATGCTTGTAGGTATTTGGGTTTCATGAAACAACTGATGCATAATCGTGCACATCCTGAAGGGTCGATCGCAGAGAACTACATAAGTAACGAGAGTTTGAATTTTATCTCTCGTTACTTGCGGGGCGTAGAGACAAGGCTGAACCGTCCCCAACGAATAATTGACGGTACATTCTACAATGATCGTGGGGAGGACACTAGATTCCCCAGAATGGAGGTAGATCAAGCCAACACATATATCCTGAGCAATGATACTACATTTAACATATACGCGGCGTAAGTATTTAACTGTTTGAATCAGATTAGATCACCTCACAATAATTATCTCTATTTAACCGTTATAAATGCTTCTTGTCTAGGCTTCACATCCGACATGTCCAGACTAATCTTAAATGCAGAACAAAAAATAAGAGAGTTATGGACACACACTCTAGACAATTCCCTGCATGGCTGAAGGGTGAAGTAAGATCTTTTTACATTTCTGATTTGTATATCAAATATATGTGCCATCCAATAAGCAGATATGTAAACTATTTGCTTCTTTTCTTAAGGTTAATAAACGGATTACGAATGGAATTAACCTGCCTGAGAAAGTTTGTTTATATGCCAGAGGTCCTTCTAATGTGGTTAAGCATTATGGAGGCTACTGTGTCAACGACTTTAGGTTTAACATCGTCGGTCTCGAAGAGAAACGACAAACGCAAAACAACGGTGTGTTCTGCTCCTTCTCTCAACTGTCATACGCTAGTGCAAAAGATCTAAATCCGATACAGGGGGAAATCTATTGCTACGATCAGGTAGAAGACATCGTGGAGATTTTCTATAGGATTAATAAGGAAGTCAGTCATGTGAAGTTTAAGGTTCGTTGGTGTGAACAGAAAAAGGCGAAGGATGAATACGGTTACACAATCGTTAATCTTAACAAGGAAATATATCAGTCTGAAAAGTACATGTTAGCTACTCACGCCAAACAGTGCTTTTATGTCAAAGATATAATGAAAAATGACGAATGAGTTATCCTTAAGAATCCACCTAGAGCCTACATTCATGAAGTCGTGTCTGACGAAGATCACGATGAGGAGGTTATCTTGGCCGACGAAATAACCGAGGAGTTTTCATTGACACAAAATAATAATCTGGACGATGAAATTGCACTAGCGCGCCCTGATGTACCTGCGATTATATATGAGCCAAGGCGTAAAGGAAAAAAACCTGTCCGCAGCGGAGTCGATAAAACTATAAGAACAGTCCTTTCGTTGGCACGCACACGGTCACAGGCTATCCGTACACGATCGCAGAGTAGAGCCTCAACATCATCTGTTTGATTGGTTATCATGTATCATGATGTGTATGCATTATATTATTGCCTTTATATTATCTGGTTGACTGGTTATCATGTGGATGTGTATGCTTGTATATTATTGCCTTTATATTATCTGTTTGACTGGTTATCGTGTAACACGGTGTGTTATGTATTACATTATTGCCTTTGTATTATCTGTTTAACTGGACATCATGTACACGCGATTCTGTTGCCATGTGCTGTTTTATTAATTATTTGCATTATCTGTTTAACTGGACATCTGTATTATATTATTGCCTTTGTTGGATATTCATTATGTTTTCAAAGTATAGATGACGAGAGGATTACGTAAGAAAGCGCTTGAGAGAATTTTGGGTAGACATTCTGGAGGCGACGCACATGCCTCTACGTCAGGTATTTTTATTTATTTGTTATATTTGTACATTTCTATAAACTATTAACATGAGCCTAATATATTTTTAACATTTACTACACAGGAGGAAGAGATGCTACACATGACTCGCAGCCACATGACACATCACGCAGAGATGCTCCACATAACGTGGAGACACAGGCTGATCCTACACAGCATGCGGAGATACCACCACCACCGCATGCAGATATATTGGAGGAGAGGAGATTTGAGCCGTATAGCGTAGCTTTAGAAACTACGGCACTACCGCCAGATTTTATTACGGATCAGCGAGTTCACGGTCCGACCAAGGTGAGGGATGATTGAGATTCTTATCATATTATGCGCCCCATCGCGCAGCAAAGGTACGAACAAGCAAAGCGTAGATGCCTCGAACTGAAAGGTATGAATAAATTTTTATAGTCTATCGGTTATTATTTTAAATTTTTTTGTAAATATACATTGATTCATTGTTTCATTTGATTCTTTGTTTCGCAGGTACCGAGCAACCTCCTAGACGCGGCCGCAATGCTACTAAGGAATCGAACCTCATCCCTGATATTAATCAGAGGGCTGTGATCCGATGGGAAAACGGAGTGCCTGTTGGGGCCTTTGCCAATGCTTTCAACAATTTTCTTACTGCTTTAGCCAGGAGACACGATTTCTTCAACATATTTTTGACGTGGAAATCGCAGCGGATTGATGCGCTGGTGGCTTGTTGGAGATATATATGTGTGAGCCCCATTATTTTAATTTTCATCATTATTAGTTATTAGTTTATTATTATGTTTAATACACTGATTTGTATCTACTTTTTCTTTATATGCTGAAGCGATTTTTCTTTCTTGACGATAATATTTGTGCCTGGACGTACTGCTTCGGGCAAATCAATGTATCGTTCAAGAGATGGCGGTTTGAGGTAAAGAAAAAATACTTTGTCCAAATAACAGAAGATTGGGAGCGATACTGGCATCTTGACACGCGTGTGGATGGAGTAGATTTTTTTGCACTTTGCAGTTACTGGGACACGGCTGAAATTCAGGTATTATTGAAGTATATATTTTTAATTCATTGTTTGAATTTATATATTGTTTCGAATTGACATTGTTTTGCAGGCTCAAGCTGAAATAGCAAGGAGGAATCGCAACGCGCCTCGCAGTTACGAGCATCACGGGGGCTCCAGGACATTCAGCCAGCATTATCATCAATTACAGCTTGAGGTATATAATATATTAGCTTTTACGTTGAGTATAATTTATGTGTTATGGGTTAATGACATTTTTGAATAAAATAGGGAAGTGGAGATCTCAGACATTTTGCAGATCGTATTCTGACTTCCTGGAGCCCGAATTACGCCGATGAAGAGAAGAAAGCAAAGAATAAGGATCTGGCTGTAAGTAGCAGTTCATTTATATATTCAATTTCATATCAATGCATCATTATTAAGTCGATTTGCCCGGGTTGTTTTGATATATCGCAGGAGAAAGTACATGCCAAGGTACAGGAGCAATTGACTCAGTCTCAGGTCTGTTCTAACACTCCTGGCCGGCTAAGTAGGGAGGATGAGGACTCCATCATCGAGGCGGTCATTGGACCTAGTAGAAAGAACAGATATCGGTGGAGAGGATCCGAGCAGAGGCCGCACGAGTCTAGTAGCACCTACGAGTCTGCAGCACCACAAGGAACACCAGGAAGCAGTTCATATCAAGACTCGATGGAGCAGCAATTAAAAGCGATTGAAGATTGGCAGTCGCAGCAAACAACATATCAGCAAGCTCTAGAGGAAGAACGGAGGCGCCGGGAGCAGACCGAATTGGAGTTCACACAATTCATGTCGACTCTGCCTCAGGAGGCTCAGGAGGCATATAGGAG
Organism: Asparagus kiusianus; assembly: GCA_022839385.1. Lineage (NCBI taxonomy): Eukaryota > Viridiplantae > Streptophyta > Magnoliopsida > Asparagales > Asparagaceae > Asparagus > Asparagus kiusianus. The sequence continues at coordinate 24,308 of BQKN01063239.1, forward strand.
ATGGTTTTTGTCGTCACAGGTAATATATATACTTTGTTTTTTTTAATTAGATGATATCATACATACTGATACATACCGATACAAACTGTTACACACAAACCCTAACTCTAACCCTAACACAAACCTCAAAATATATACTTATAATATTTTTATGTGATGGTGGTGTTGATGGTGTATGCGTGCGTAGTGTTGGTGGTATTGGTTGGTGGGTTGGTGGGTTGGTGGGTGAGGTTGGAGGATTTGTGGTTGAGGATGAGGAGTGTGGATTTTGTTGTGGTGGTGGTTGAGGGGGGAGAGGTAGGGCGAGGGGGAGTGTTATTGGTTGGTGGGTGAGGTTGGAGGATTTGTGGTGGTGTTGTGGTGTGATGTGTGGTGATGTGTTGTGCAGTGCAGTGTAGTGTTATGTTGTGATGGTGTAGTGTTGTGGTGTTGTGTTGTGAGCGGGTAGTGTTGTTGTGTTGTGTTGTTGTGTTGTTGTGTTGTTGTGTTGTGATTCTGTGGTGTTGGTTGTAGTATATTTATATTTGTACCCTTATTAATGTTTACACACACTTGTTAACATTTGATTTATATTTATAGGCTGGGACTTCTTCACAAGGTGCAGCCGGGGGTAGTCATAATGTGGCTGGTGTTGAGGATGAGGATGATGATGATCAGGAGGATTGATTGTCCTTAATATAACTTTGAAAACAATTTCTTGTGTTGTATAAACAATACTTATTATGTACCTGTCGAGAGACTTTTACTTGCTTTTATTGAACTAAATGTGTGATATATGCGTGAGATCGATGTGATATTTGCGTGAGATTGAAGCTTTCTTCTGCTGATTGAACAGGTTTTTAAAAATTATTATCGATATTGTACATGGTATTTTCAATTTTCAAAATATTATTTTAATTTCTTCTTTTAAAATGTTTAGCGACGGAAATTCCGTCGCTAAATGTATTTTTAGCGACGGAAATTACGTCACTAAAGTATTATTTAGCGACGGAAAACGTGCACGAAATCACATCTGTGCATATCCCATAAACATTAGCGACGGAATATCCATCGTTAATAAATCTTTAGGGACAAATTTTCCGTCGCTAATAATTTCTTTAGTGACGGTTATTCCGTCGCTATTATTTTTTTAATTTTTTATTACTTTCAAATAGCGACCACATTTTTGTCGCTAATAATCCGTCGCTAATATTTAGCGACGGCATATCCGTCGCTAAATGTTGTTTTAGGCACCCCTGTTATAGCGTCGGTATGTTAGCGACGGAAATTTATTTTTTCCATCGCTAAAACTATTAGCGACGGAAAATCGACCTATAGCGACGGATTTGTCCGTCGCTAAAAGTTGAAATTCCAGCAGTGAAGAGATTATTAAAGATCAAGATCATAGCTTGGGTAATTTAGTTTAGGTGTTATATTATGTGTGTTAAGTACTTTAAGTTCAATATCATAGACACACATTTTATTGGTTTCTATGTATATATATAGTTATATATATATGTACACATTTTGGATTTTGATTTATCCACAAACAAAGTTTTTACTAGCATATAAATAAATATTTATATTCATACATGTTTGTTTTTACGTGGATAAATTGGTTTGGTTTAATTTCATAGATATGAAACAAATATACATTCATATGCATACTCATATGTTTCATATTCTATTCTATTTGTGAAAATACTATATTCATTGTTTATAGACTTCATAATAATAGTTTACATCTTTCTTCAAGTCTATAAAATTATTTTGTATTATTTCAAAATGTGGTTAAGCTAAAATGTCAAAACTCATATGTTCACATGTTCAGGTTTTGGACTATTTTGTAAAATGATGATATTTTTCATTTGGAATATCCTTTTTGAAAACCAGTCTTTATAACATGTTTATTATCATATCTACAATCATTCCCCAAAGTTTTATATTTTATTAGAATTTATTTGATATTTTAAATAGGGTTTTAAAATCAAAAAATCAACTTTCAAACATATTTTCTCATATGCCAGTTTACGGTCGACCGCCACGATCGATCGCGCCTTTGTGTTTGAGCATCCAACTCTTTTTCTTCCTCTCTTGATCTATTGAGAAGTTTTCTAAATTCAATCTAGCTTTATATTTTATATTGTTTGATTATCATTTTATTAAGCTAGTGTTCATATTGAGTTTAGTTGATTTTATTTTCTCTTTGTTTACACACACACAACCATTGAGCTTATTATATTTACATTCATAGTATAATTGGGTTATGGGATTGTGTAACTTAGAGAGTGGGCTTATAATTCGTTCTCATCCATTGTAGAGAACAAACACTTTGTATTGTGCTTATTGTGAGAATCACTTTGTAATACACTTGTACACCGAGAGAAGTATGTGGCGAGAGTCGGGGATCGTCCCAAGAGGAGTAGCATCGGTTGACGAACCTAGGGAGAGATTGTATCCGAGCACTTGAGGGAGACACGTCTAGTTCCAATACTTGAGAGGGTGTAGAGTGTGATTACAATAGTATGTTAATTGTAGAGTTTTCGGTAAACTAGAAAACCGTATTGTGTGGTGTAAACGCTATTCGGGTAAACATAGAAAACCCGGTTGTGATAGTGAAGATCTCCTCGAGGTGAGGAGCAGAGACGTAGGTCAAGTGGTTAGACCGAACTCCGTGATCATATCGTTTTGTTTGTGATTGCATTGGCGTTCTTATTCTTGTATTCATATCTTATATCGTCTTTGTGTATTGCTCTTCATATTGCCCTATCTCTTTTGTAGATTGTTTATTTTATCATTGTGTTAGTTTATATATCCTTGCTCATATATATCATATATTTGTAATATCTCATTGTTAGGATATATTCATTTATTCATATTGCTTATTCTTACTTGTAACATATTATATATCTATCTTACAAGAACAGTTTATTAATTAGTTTTAATTGGTATAAAATCGGATTAGATTAGCATAAGACCCTAATCACCTCCCCTCTAGGGTCCAACAGTGTGAAGAGGGCTGAGACCGAGGCACGTGCTAGTGTACCCTCTAGTTAGCAACAAGTAGAGTATTTTGAAGGATGCAATTTTGAAGGATGGGATTGGTGGGCCCATGTTGGTGTATCCTCTAGTTAGTAGCAAGTAAGTACATATATGCTTTTGTGTAAATTTGTTGAGAAGTCGAGGGGCTAGTTGCATAATTTTAGAAGTAGAATCGCGTGGGATTTTGGTCACTTTGTTAAACTTCATGGGACTTCAAGTCCCGTGAAGTTTATTCAACTGTCAAACTTCACGGGACTTGAAGTCCCGTGAAATTTAGCAGTTTAGTTAAATGGCTGCTAAACTTCACGGGACTTCAAGTTCCGTGAAGTTTGGAAACTTTTTTTGTCAAAACCGACCCGGTTTCATCCTCAGGGTTAAAACCATGTTGGTTTTGACAAATAAAGTTGAAACAGATTATTTTTGGGGAATATGTTTACAAATAGGACGCTTTTGAAAATTTGTCCTACTTCCTGATGCATTACCAACTGGGACCATTTATGAACATGCTGAGTTCTCCTACTCTACCTCAACAATTTCATAGCCCTAAATTAGTGGGTTGTAATTACTTCCCACTAGCGATCATGTCTCAACTTTCAAATCAAGCTCCAAATGGGTTCTCACAGAAGAAGGGTAGAAACCTCACCGATTCCAAAGAAGAAGAGGAAAATACTTTAACAAAGAAAAAATAGTGTGGCCAGCGGTTCCCAAGAGAACAAACATTTATTTTAGGGTTCCCCTTATGACGATAAGCTCATTCCATGTCTTGCTAACTTAGCAAAAGAAAAAAAATTACAAACCAAACAAAAGCTTTAAGAGAACCGTTTGTAACATGGCTTCCACACATATCATTTAAGTGGAAGAACATCATGCACTGCGTCAAAATTTTACATACAAGATTTTGTAATGTAGAAACTTATCTTAATCTTAGTGGTGCTCAATAGGATGATAGCACCAAGACCGTCATCATGGATATTAAGTGTTTGGATAGGTGGATTGAGGTAAATAAGCTCTTGCTGCATTTTCGATGTTTAATTTTCTCATTCTCTCATTTTCATTGAATTAATACACATATATTTTTTTAGGATAAGAGAATTACTAATGCTAAGCGTATTGAGTACATTAATAAACCCTTGGTACATTATGATGATCTTCAATCATCATTGGGGATGATCAAGCTAGATAGGACTTTGCCGACGTACTTAGAAAAAGTATAGTCGTAACGAGTCCATTAGTCTTGGAGATGCTCTTGACTCATATTTGTCTATCAATCAATCTCCTCAAGTGCACACTTTAGATGATGGGGACACTCCTCTATCTAAGGAAGCGCCCATCTTGTCAACTTCTAAGGCGAAGTCATGTGCTACCAAGGGAAAGGCTTGTAGAACCAACCTAGATAATAAGGTCATGCAACAAACAGTGGATGAGGTGCAAGTATTTAGTGCATTAATGAAGTGTGTAAATATGCATAGGACTAAAAAATTATCCAATGTTTTATATGCTCATTTAAAAGGCTTTAGTGTTGATAAGCTAGTTACATTCTACCGTCGTCCCTTTGTAAATGGGAATGAATCAAGATTTTTTCTGGGCATATCTCTGGTTGATCAAAAAGATATGATTAGTTCCTTCCTTTCAATGAGGGTTGAAGAACAATATGAATAGCTGTTCATGTGGTATTTTATGATTTTTACTTCTCTCATACTTGTTAAATCCACTTACTTTTGGTGAAAGACTAGACTTACTTAATGTAGTGAATTTTTAAATATTTTGAGCAATATGTTGATGTTATATTTTAGGTTTATGGAACATTATGATGATGGAACATATTCTTGTAATAGGTAGTGACTATTTATACCTTTAATATTAGTTGTGCTTCCACTTTGGGCTTACGGTTTCATATGAATATTTTACTGACTTTATGTGAATATTTAGAATACTAATTTTATATTGAACTTGTGCTTGTAAGAACCTTATAAGTCACAATATACATTTACTGAATAAAGTTTGAGCAATGTATGATGTAGCTACATTGTTTTGGATGGCCACTATTATAGGTTATGAAGGTATTTGATTGTCATTTCATGAGTTTTAATGGGTAACTTATTTACTTTTAGGCTATGATGGTTGCCAAAATTTTCAAGATTAGCAACTTGCAATACTTATTAACATTGCACTTGATGGCTAATAATGATGATATTAACTAAATTATGAGCCCTTAGCCATAAATTTCATATACTTATGGCTGGTATCTTTTATGCGATATCAACAAATGTTTTCAAATAATTTTTTGGTCATAAAGTTCATTCAAATTTCAACATGTATAAAATAGCAACATAGTACACAGTGATAGCAAAGTAGTACATGTCATTGCTTTTATTTTAACGATTGCAAATAAATTTCTAATCCATGATGTTCTCCAATACAAAAATTACTCAGATTGGCTACAGTTTTATTGTAACCAACTTCATGTGCATGTATTAGGAGATCATTTTTGTTCCAGTTTATATTGAGCATATTGTTGCAGTAGGGACACTTTCAATTCCCATTATGGTATCTAATTTAGCTCTTAGCATAATTTTTGCTAATTCCATGATATCCCACACCTCACCTTGCTCTTGATCTTAATCTGTATAGGCAATCCATTATTCAAAAGAGGTTGGATATTTAGCTTTACTAATCCTTCCACGTTGAGATAAAAAAATGAGAGTAAATTAACATTAAAATAAATAACTTTATTTCTTATCATAAAAGTTTTAAATATTCTTACCTTTAATGATGGTGCAGATGAAGATTCACCAATATCTCTATATTTCTTAATTTTTTGTTAGCATTTAGTATACAAACATTGCATTTTATAAATGTATATGGACTGGTATATTTAGTTGGTGGTTGCATGATTGAATCTAACAATATTTATTCGGATCATTAAATGTTTTGCTGGTTTTACTTGTGGATTGTAAACACTCAAGGTTTTGAAACCTAACTGGTTTTGTTTCTTGTATTTGAGTCAACTACTCAGTCTCAATTATTTACATGCTTGGTATTTTCAGATTTGGTGTGACTTTCCATGTCATGTAGGTATTTATGAGTAATCAGGTTATTTATAGGTTTTTACAGGTTTCATGAGAATTTTTTGCTAATTCAGGTACATAGTTCATAACAATTATGAATAATCATGTTATTCAGATTTCCTGTGATTGTCCATATCAAATAGGTATTTTCATACGAGTTATGCGCAATCTAGTTATTTACATGTTTGGATTTTTGAATTTTCAAGTTATACGTGTTGTTATGTTGAGTCACGTTTTTTACAGGTTTCGTGAGTACTTTTTGCTAGTTCAGGTACGTAGTTTATAATTATTGTAATCAATCATGTTATTACAAGTTTTGTATGATTTTTATGTCAAACATGTATTTATGATGAACTAGATTATTTACTGATTTAATATATAATTTTTGAACTTTTCTTTTACTAAGATTAACGCTCATAACGGCCACAAATAAATTTGTCTTTAGTGAGAGGTAAACTTACCATGGTGACCATATACATTTTTCTCTACAAACTTCAATATCAACCAAATAAAAGATAGTGAGAAATGTCTAATCAAGATAAGTTTTCCCCTTTTTGAGGTACCAACCAAGCAAAGGAAAAGTATGTGAATTAGTTTTCCGTCATGTTTTATGTGTGAACCAAACACCAAAAATAATTTTCTTGGAATACTTTAGAAAACCCAAAATTTGGGTTTTTTTTAACATGGAATGATGTTTCCCAATAAAATGGGAATTGAACCAAATAGCCCATTATGTAAAAGAATGTTATATTTTATATACCCATAAATTACACTAATAAGTGCTATAGTTATAAAATAAAGTTTTACATGCAATATTTATAATAATGGTCATATATATTGAGTAATAATTAATATTCTTAAAGTTATTTCAAATCTAGTCAATATCCAAAATATTTTTAAATTATGAAATTACTATATTTTATAATTAGCTTAGGTCAAGATAAATTGTGTATAACACCATACTCTATACCTTCAGTTGCCCTTAATCTTCTAAACTATTTATTAACACTTAGCATTCCTTCCTTAAGAATTAAGATGGGATAACAGCTAATAAATGACCTGATTAAAGGTACAGATGAGGGAATTATGTGCAATTTACCCTTTAGTTTATTATATCTCTGCATTTTTATCTCTTTCTACTTTTTTAATTATTCAAAATAACAACTTAATACCCAAAAGTAAAGGGTCTTCCTGATGAAAAATTTCAACAAATTTTGGGACTTTTTTCATAATTATTAATAAAAAGATCCCTAAGCACTTCAATTGGTAATCTTTGGATTTGCAAACTAAATCTCCTAGATAAATAGTACAAGCAAGAGAAGTGTGCACATCACTAAAAAAAACTGTATAAATGTTATACAAGTCATGCATGTCATCATATGTTCATAGCAACATAAGCTTGGAATAGGATTTCTTTTCTCTTTTAGTCCACTTCACCTGCATTAATTATGCAGTCCAATAAGCATTGAGTTATCACTAATCACATATAACATCTAATTAGACACTTCAATTAACTGAAATTTCTCACCCATACCCTGCATTTTAATTAAAAAAATCCAGAAGAATAGAATACTTCCAAATTTAAGCTTACAAGTTCCCAAACTACAATTGACTACATGTCCAGAAATACCTTTTTGAGATAATTTTCCCATGGTTTTTCGTAAAGGTTTGGTTGTTTTCTAATAACATTTTTATTTACCTATAGGATAATACCATATCATTTCCAAATTCATACTCAAGATTTATTGCATACGTACTTATGGATATCAAGTTAGTATCTAATATCAACAATTTTTATATTTCAATTATGATGATTGTAGTTGGTCGATTATGATTGAATTTGTTAGACCCTAGAGGGGGGGTGATTAGGGTCTTATGCTAATCTAATCCGATTAAATGCCAATTAAAATTACTTAACAAGTATATTCTTGCAAGATAGATATACTACTAATAAAGAGCAAGAATATGCAATATACACAATGAGATATATCCTATATGATAGGAGTATATGCAAGGGTATATAAACAACACAAGGGTAAATAATCTAAACAAGATAAAATATATCCTAACAAAGATATAGGCAAGTATGAACAAGGATATAAAACTAACACAATGTGGTATATCCTACCAAATAGATATACAATATGATATATGTAAGGATGTACAAACTAACACAAGGGTTAAACAATATGAACTAGATAGTGGATCATATAAATAATGAGCTAATGACAATGGCGATAAGAAATATAAACACAAGTATAAATAAACGCCAAAGCACACTCAAACACACAATATGATCACGGAGTTCGGACCTTCCGTCCTACGTCTCCGCTCCCCACTCCCGGGGAGAAATCCACTATCACAACCCGGTTTGGAAGCCGGAACTTCTACACACCTCACAGTGTCGGTTTTCAACGCTCACCGAACAACGTCACTCCTCACAATTTTCTTCACGGAGTTCAGTCCCCTCGACCTACGTCTCCGTTCCTCTCCTCTAGGAACTACACACTCGGT
>BQKN01063241.1:0-13745 GCA_022839385.1 Asparagus kiusianus
GGGCCGAGCCACCCCGGGTTGGTTCGGTTCGGGCCGAGTCCCCCCCGGGTGTGTTCGTTTCGTCCGTCGTTCGGATTTTCCTTCGATTCGGTTGTGTGGTTGACTTGTTCGGATTCGATTCGTTTTGATCCGATTCCTGATTTGGTAGTAAACCCACTTCTGAGTACGAGTCCGAAACCAATCTTGATTCGATCGTTATATCACCGAGTTCGCTCTTGTTTAGATGACTCGATGATTCCTCGAAACGTTGGTTCGATTCCACGTGCAAGTGGATGCGTTCCAATGCTTGGGTGCGATTTGTTGGCTTCGTCGCCTCGTTAACCTGCTCCGTTGCGTATGGCTTGGCTTCGGCGTTGGCGGGATAACGGTCGTGCTTGAATACGTCGCCCGATGGTCGGTTCTGTCGAATCGGCGTCGTCGAGCTGTGTTGTGGGACCTATAGGCAATTTTATACGCCTACAGTCATCTGAAGAACATCAAAAGTCTCCTCCTTTTCACGGAGTGCTCTTCTGAGCTGGTCTATCTCGGCCGCACAGGAAGTGAGAGAAGAATTGAGCTCGGTAAGTGAAGATAACCTGGTAGCAAGGCCGGTCTCAACTCGAGCTACTCGGTCTCGCTGCACCTGAACCTCAAGATCAGCAAGAAGCTGAGTCTCGTGCAGTGACTGTAAACGAGTATCCAGCTCAACAGCAATGAAGGAAGAAGCACCGGTATCTCGAAGCTCACGAAACATCTGAAGCTCACGCTCTAAGCAGTCGAGATCGTCAACTATGGCCTTCGCCAAATCTGGGTAGCCGGCCTCCCTTATCAAATTGATTCTGGAATTAAGGAGAGGTTTGAACTGGTGAAGGGAAAGTCCGCTGTGGAAGAGCTTGCCAATCATAGCCTTCACAAAAGAGAAGAAGGAGCGAACTTCTAGACAGATAACGATCTTGTCGGGATCGTCGTTGGATAACAACTCCTTCACTAAGACATGAAGACGAGAAGAACGCCCTACACAAAAAAGAGGGAGAAGTCCGTCAAAAATCTTAATAAGAAAAAGGAATAACACTCTTCAATGAGTTAACTTATACCTTCTTCCCCTTGAGCCGCTGGGGGTAGTGGAGGTGTAACGGCTGTAGGTGCATCAACTGGTGTAATTGGTCTCACAGCCGGCTCAACAGGGTCTTTCTCAACAAAAGCTCCTGCCAGATTCAAAACGGAATTCGCAGAGGCGTTACATTATAGTTGCATTAGTCAAGATTGGCTAGTCCTATAAGTAACTCAGAAAGAAGCACATACCTTCAAAGGAACCATCCTCAGGATTTTCAGCGAAGGCGGGCTCAGAAAACATATCCCCAGGTAACTGGTCATCGATCTGAGGAGAGCTATATATGTAGCGCATCATAGGAGTGTCCGCAAACAAGCTTCCCTCGTCGAAGTCATCGATGGAGAAATCTGACATAAAAGAATATCAGTGCCAAAGAAGAGTGAAGAGACTACAACTAATGGAAATGAGTTACCTCTCATGGGTGCATCAGCCTCTTCATTTCCAGGATTCGCCTCCTGCAAATTATCTGAAGAAGCAAGAAGTAGAGGACAGTTAGAAGATACACAAATTCATTCGTGTATTATCTAAAGAAATACGGTGTCAGTGTTAGATGTACCTGGATTCACGGAATCGAGTCCTACATTGATCTCCTCTCTAATGTCAGCAACCCCTGTAGGCCTCTCTACAGGGGGTGGTGGGTCAGACTCATCGGGAGATACGGGAATAGGATCGGGACTCATCTCATTCTCCCCACGCGCTCCTATATAGAGGTGGAAAAGTATAAGTCAATGTGCTGAATAACCAAGGGAATGGTTTTCAGGATAGATGTTACCTCTATCACTAGCAGGATCATCACCAGCAAAGTCCATATCTGAGGCTCGGGAAGCTGCACGCGGCTTACGGGCTAATCTCTTCCGCCTAGCAGTGGGGATCGAAGGTCTCGCCTGAGGAGGAGGATGAAACTCTTCATCATGATCAACTGTGGTCCCTGAAACGTCAAACCATAGTCAGTTTCAATATTTCTGGAAGATAAAGGGAAAAGTTGAATCGCAAACCTCGCTCAGAAGAGTCATCATAATCTTCGGGATCCCCGCCTGAAGCCTCGTCTGTGGAATGGAATGTCCTCTGGCCCTCTTCATCAATTCGGCGAGTCTTGTTTCGCGCCCTCTGTGCACGAGCGTTCTCCCGAATCCTAAGGGAATCAATCTGAGAAGCCTTCTCAGCCTCTATCTCTGCAATCGGCTTCACGGGGACAGTCTTGTTAGCTGCTAGTAACCACTTGCAGCTCAAGAAAGTGAGGTTCAACTGCCGATCAATACTCGGGAGGCTGAACTTAGCCCCAGTACAGCCAGTCACGGTCCACAACCATGCACGGAGACCGTCTATCAAACCACTATGGGTCCGAAGCTGCTGACGAGGATTCCCGATGTAGAGCTGATCATAGTCAAACTGGCGAGCAAATCGGCAGGGTAGATATGGCTCTATGAAGCACTGATCCCTCACCCGAAAAGTCAGATAGCCTGGCCTGATGTTCACCAGCCAGTTGAAGCAGCCAATGTCTAAGTGAGTCCGATACTCTCTCGGTCTCTCATCGTCTATCAAGCACTCGCCGTACCGGCCGGAAAACTGCGGAAAACAAGTGGAGAATGCCCAACACTTGTGAACCTGCAGCTGCTGTCTGACATCAGAAAATCCTCGGCCCTCCCACCTGCCATTCTCAAGCAACTGTAGCAGGGGAACAGAGTGATCTGGGGCGTTCGGCACCGACATCATATCCGAACGGTGGAGGACGAACCAGGCCATCAGATAAGCGTACGGAAGCTCCACCTTAAGAGTGGGAATCTGATCTGGCAAATCGGTCTCCTTCCATGTGAAGGCACTAGAAAGCTGTCGAAGTCCTCGGTGAATGTCAGCTACCATCACCGGAAGAAGTGAAAGCTCTTTCTTATAAGCAAGCTGAACGGCCGGGTAGAGCACCTCTAAAGGCAATGCATCACCAGACTGGTATGGAACCACACACTTCTTCAACCAAATAGCGAGATAACCGGCAAGAAGAGTCATCGGCCGAATCGGAGTGGTCGCATGCCATAAGAAAGATCTGAATCTGGTCTTCACAGGGAAGCCACCCTCAGGACTGCTAGTGGTGTAGGAGTGAGCATCAATCTTCTTCAACAAACTGTTCACCTCTGAGGGAGTAAGTGGGGCCAACTCACAAATAGCCTCGCCAGAACTGTTCTCCAGGTTCTTGAATAAATAGTTCGCAAACTGCTTCAGACTCACGGAGGCCTTGGTCCTTTTCGCTAAAGGCTCAGACTGTACCAAAGCAATGTGATAATGACAAGTGAGATCCCATAGAGCCTCATAACGATCAGGCATGCGATCCTTCAACTGGTCCAATTCACGATTAGAGGGAAAGTACTCCTGGTATAACATCTGTCCCATGGGCAAGCCAGAAATCCGGTGCATCTCGTGAAGAGCCAAGCCCAACTCCCCCTGCCGGGTCAGAAAAGTGTTCGAGTCTGGATTATATAGCTCGAACAAAGCACAAAAATGTCTCAAACTGACAGGCAAGCCATACATGGCGGCACGAACGGCTGCATACAAACCGCAAGCGTGCAACTCCTCGCCCCATCGGCTCAAGACGTATGTCGTCATGCGACTCCACCAAGACTTGTCCGAAGAGTGGACCCAACCATAAATCCTGTGACTAGTCGTAGGCATCTCCCGTCCTAGGGCAGCGAGGCGATTCCTCAAGGTCAAAGCAGTGGCGAGAAGCTCGTTACGTGGTGGTGCATCTAGTCCCAACACTCCGGGATGTAATCCGGTGATGTGACTCCTGCTCGAGCTAGGAGCTGCCTGATGGGTGATATAGCCGCAATGGACGCTCTCATGATCCTCCGTCAAGCGCTACGACATCTCCCGTGTCACAGCCTGACGCCTGAACTCAGTCAATGAGCGATGCCGAGGAATCTCCGGCAAGTATATGAAGCCACTGCCGGTCTTGTGGAGCCACTGCTCAGCGTCAATGAATACGGCTTCTGGGTCATCGACGGAATCACCAAACAGGAAGTCGCTCTTCCGAAGAGGCTGAGTAGAGCTGGCATCCTTCACAAAAGGCGCATCTGTGATCAGCTGACGAATGACTCGATGACTACCTTCCCTCACCACCTGGGCAACCTCAGTCGACGTGCCCGAAGCAAACTGAGGAGTAGCTGGAATAGGAGAAGGATCGTCGGAGATCGAGTAATACTCGCCACGACGCCCACAGACTGCGTGGGACGAGAATGATCCAGAAGGGTATCCCACTGCAAAGTGAACAGTTAAACACTGGTTAGTCCCGATTATAAAAGGAAATTGAACTCATCCTACAAATAGTTAAGATAGAGTCATTGCCTTATAAAGGGTGAGACGATTTGGCCACATTGTGCAATTACAACACAGGGCATGTCAACAACATATCCCTGCCTTATAAAGCGCAATGTAGCGTCAAATCGCCCCCTTTAATTTTGAGATATGGTTTTGACCAAGCAAAACATATCTTTGAAGCGTCGATCCTCACCAACGAGAATCAAGGCTCTTCCCGATTGCCTCGCCAAGGAGAACAACGTGGGGTAAAATGGATCAATTTGCAAATTTTCAAGAAAAGAGGGGTTAATTTGCAAAATTCCCAAATATGCCAAAAGCGTCGATCCTCACCAAGGAGAATCAAGGCTCTTCCCGATTGCCTCGCCAAGGAGAACAACGTGGGGGTAAAAAGGATCAATTTACAAATTTTTAAGAGAAAAAGGGCTAATTTGTAAATTTCCAAATGCTGCCAAAAATAGCTCACCAGCATAGGAGGGAGGCGCGCCATCAGCCGACATAGCAGGAGAACGACCTCTCGAGGCGCGCGACATGACGAGCTGCAAAATAAATGAAGAAGTCAGATCTAGAAAAAAGATCATTTTTTTATCAGATCTACCCCCCTGAAAGATTAACTCGAGGCGTCAAATCACACCCTCAACCCTCACATGCGATCCCACAAATGCATAAATTAAAATTGAGCATGAAAGAGATCAAAATTGTGGAGGATTTACCTGAAGAAAGACTCGAGATCCAACGAAGATGAGACCTTTTAGGAAACTTTCACCACGTGCTCGAGGGACCTGAGAGGAATTCTAAAAAATGATTTTTCGAGGGATTTTTCAGTTCAAGATCCAAAGGAACCCTAGATCTAGGACAACTATCCAAGTTTGAGGGAGAACGGATGCTCGAGGGGAGAGAAAAGTCAAGAAAGATATCAAGGGGGGGGGGGGCCGGCCCTAGAGAGGAGGAAAAGAAAAGAGAAAAAGAAAAAAATGGACCCCTATTTATAAGGTGAACCAAGTTGAACCGGACCGGACCAAGTTGAACCGAACCGGACCAGTCCAGATCAGTCCAAACGGGGTTGAATCGAGCATCGAAACGACTCCGAATCAATTGAGAATCTCATCCTTGGTTTATTCCTATCTCTCCCACACATTCGGAAAGAACGGAAGAAATCTTTTGAGCCAAATTACTGCCTTTTTTGGCTCATTTTCAAGCCGGTTCAGCTTATTTTGAGCACGGAAATACTCCAATAAGGTATACGAGTATAAACTATTCCCTATTTTTTATTGAGAAGTTCCTGGAGAATATTTTTCTAAAAATATTCTTAAGGATAACTCAATAACACGACGCCAGACAACGCGTCGCAAATAAAGACTCAACGTCAGCAATCGAACAAAAGTTGCACGTCGAACCAACCGACAAAAGCTAAGAATTGGAAAATCAGGAATCGACTTCAAGTTCAAATTCCGACGACGGTCAGACAATAAATGCAGCACCGGAATCCTTACAAGCGTTCGACGAAGCACCGAATAGCCTGAAGGAGCGAAGGAATACAAAACGAAAGTCGTTCCAGGTCCCGTTACACCGACAAAGGGTAGGGATAATCATATCCAAAATATTCCAGACTCCTCTATAAAAGAATGAGGCTAGAACATTTTGGAGGGGGTATCTGTAGGCGTGTAAAATTGCCTATAGGTCCCTTAGCTTAGCTCGGTATGATGATTTGACAAATCAACGGACGGTCGAGCGACGAGCCGAAGAGGCACGCAAGCAACGGAATACGTTCGCGTGCGGGACCAGACCAACGGTTTGGAAAGTTAACGAGTCGTCCAACAACAAAACGGACCTGAACTCAAACACCGAAACGGATCTACTGCCAAATGAAGATTTGCGCAATCGAATCAAGACCCGAACAAATCAACGAAAGTTCGAGACAACGAGGCACACAAGCAACGGAACAAGTTCGCACGCGGAATCAAACCAACGTTTCGGGAATCACCGAGTCATCTAAACAAGAGCGAACTCGGTGATATAACGATCGAATCAAGATCAATCCCGGACTCGAACTCAGAAACGGATTAACTGCCATATTTGGAATCAAGTCAATGAGTCGATTCCAGAAACCGAATCAAATCCGAACGACGGAGAACCGGAAACACCGAAAAACGACGAAACGAACCAACACCCGAGAACTCGGCCTGAACCGAGCCAACCCGGGGTGGCTCGGCCCAAGCCGAGCCACCCCAGGGTGGCTCGGTGGCCGAGCCACCCCAGGGTGGCTCGGCATGAGCCGAGCCACCCTGAGGTGGCCCGACTCCCCCCTCCCTCTCTCTTGTGCACAAACGCACAGTGAAGAGAGGCTATAAATAGGGGGGGTGGTCGTTCATTTGGGAGGACTTTTGGTTGAACTTCTAAAGAGCCGAAACTCTGCCGGATTGTCATCTCAACTCGGAATTGTGAAGGCTTGAAGCTTGGACCCTCGGATTCAGTTTTCGGCGAGCACCCGCGACAAACAAGGCAGGAGTTCGAAGAAGCTAATCCTCAGATCTACATCGTTCTACTCCGGATCTAAGCTTGGTTCTTAGATCCCGAGATTCGAGCGGTCATTTCCTTGGCGAAACGATCCCTCCCGGCTATTATCTCCTTGGTGGGATAATACCCGTAATACGTTGTAGATCTGCTTGGATCCAGATCTCACGGTGGTCAACGGTAATCAACCCCGGCGCAGGCGAAGAACCCCACAAAGCGAGCGACCGTAAAACAGGAGCTCGCGATCTGTTCAAAGGAAAGTTATAATTTTTTGTTTCTTTCTTTATTTCGATCTCCATTGTAACCGGCTCTTATAAAAAGACCGGATATTTGTAAAACGCATAAAGTTGTTTTCAAAGTTTGTAATGGAATCCTCAATGAAGAAGAACACGATTTTCCACGCGAACAAAAGTATAGAACCTTTTGCAACAATTTAAAGTAGTTATGCCTGAAGAACTGTTAGGTCTCATGTTTATGAGCCTATTATCTAATATGGCTTTAATGATTAACAAACAATTCCTAACATCGTTTTTGAGTATTTGCATTTACTCGCTAGGTATCCTCACATACATCCTTTGTTAGAGGTTGGATGGAATTGCATGTTAACGATGACATCTTTTGGAGGTTGGTAGAAATTTAAATGAAGCCTTTGCCATTCAAGTCGAAGACATACTATTGTGCTTCATCCCTACTACCAAGATCAAGCTTCACGAAGATTCTTAGCTTGGTTATAGTCTTTGTAGCTTAGGTGTTTACTTTATGTGTTATACTTAAAGCTCAAACCACACACACACACACACACACACACACACACACATTATTTCAATTTATCGCTTTCATTGTTTGTTTCACCTTGTTAAAGGATTTTTAGAATATCTTTGTGGATATGTTTAGCCATACAAATATAAATTAGTTTCATATTTATCATATTATACATCTATTTGGAATGATAACGTGTTTGAAATGATTTCATCAGAATCAAGTATTTAATAATTTTGTATTTTTGTTGATTCTGGTAATCTATGAAATCATATTTAACATTTCGTATGTTTTTGTAAAATAATGAGTTTTCACAAATGGGAAATGCTATTTTAAAATTCCTCTTTTTAAATATTTATTTTCATATGTATGAACGTTTTCCCAAGTTTTACTATTTTTAGAGTTATTTTACTATTTTTAATTGAGTTTAGAAAATCAACTTTTAGTCTATGTTATATCAGCCTTCCAGACTCTGGGCAGTCGACCGAATGAAAAGACCAGTCGACTTGGCAGAAGCAGTTTTCACAACAACTACTATTTCAGTCAATTAGTCGACCGATTGTTTAAATCAGTCGAACGAACAGTCTTTTCAGTCAACCGACCAAGTTCTTCAGTCAACTTGCTAGAAGCAGTTTTTACAGCAACTGATATTAGAGTCAACCAATCGACCGATTAGTTTTACCAGTCGACCGGTATTATTTTATTTTTCCATGAATTGGCTAATGGTCAAATTTCTCAGTAGATTGATATACCTATCAGCCGACTGATTATGTCTTTTTTACTGTAGCGGCTAGTTTCTAATTTGTTTTGTTTGAAAGGCTATAAATAACCCTCAAGCCCCATTTGAACTATATGAAAATATAAGAACAGAGTTTGGGCAGTTTGTTTCATAGTTTTTGAGATAAATCAAGTATATATGTTTATGTTGTAGGCATCGAAAATTGCTTATAGGTCTCCACGAAAAGCTCAGTGTTAAGGAACGACGATGGACGTCACTATCCGGTTCACAGGAGTTCGATTGAGGTCGGTGAACGCTTGAAGTGAATCGACAAACTACGTGAACTAACAGAATTTCAGAATAACGAAGGTACAGACTAATCGGGAGCCCCGCGATGTTTACCAAAGGAACAACGCCCTTCGTGTCTCAGATGATCCAACCATCGGAGTTGATAGAACTCCTCGTCGACTTTCCAACGTACTTCGAATCACTCAAATCCGAGTTCGGACGAAGGATTTACAGCGAAAACGGACAAATACACCATAACGGAGTGTCTCAGACTAACGAGACACCCTAGGGTGTCTCGGCCAAGGCCGAGACACCCTGGGGTGTCTCGGCTCAGGTGGAGACACCCTGGGGTGTCTCCAATGTAGAATTGGACCTTTGTGTGATTTTAACCGCCCGAAACCCCTCAAGCCTATAAATACAAGCCTTAGACCCTCATTTTTTCAGATCTGGAGTTTTGGAGAATTGGCGAAGCCCTGCTGGACTGAAGAGTGATCGAGTTCTTCAACGCAAGAGATCGAGAGTCCTCAGATCTGCATCACCCGTATCTGATCCTTAGGATTATCCCGTTGTGGTAATTCTAAGAAGAGCAATTATCTCGCTTTTGTTGAGATAGGCGCTTCTGTTTCTAGATCTCCTCGCGGATCAACGAAGCTCTGAACCTAATCTGACTGCCAGGTAGTCCACGGATATCGACATCCCCGTCATAGGCTAAAGACCCACGCAAGCAAGAGACGACGAACGGATCTTGTGTTATTTTCGAGAAAGTTGTAATTTTTCATCTTTTCTTTTGATAGAGATCTGAATTCTTTGTAAAGACTAATATTATAATGAGTTCAGCAATGAAGGCAACTTTTACCGAAAATAAACTGGCGACCACAGTGGGAGCCAACAGCCTCGCTGCCGAGGCTGTCGTGACGCAACCGGCATTCAAGATCCGGGTGAATGAAGAGATCGAATACGAGTTCGATCAACAAAAGTTTGAAGAGTACCTCTCTTCCTCCTCCTCCAGATCCGCCTCTCCAAACAGGCGCAGGAAGGCATCCTCTTCCAGAAATGTTCGCGGGACCTCCGGCTCGAAGATCCAAGATCCCCTTGCCGCTGCTACACCTGCACCCCGTGACGTCCCTGCAGCGTCCAAAGAGGTCAAAGCTGCAGATCCGGACCTCTCATCCGCCGTGAAGGTAACTGCTGAAGGTGCTCCAACTTTGTCGAAGAGGGCGCGCCAAAGACGTCGTCAACGCCTCACCCGACAATTGGCCAAGGCTGCAGAGTCGATGGACGGAGTCCGCTATACTGAGGACCTGAAATCAAGGCAGTGCCAGGAGCAGCAACGGCGAATCGTCAGCCTCTCCTCTAAGGCAGAGACGAATGAATGGGTTCGTTTAAAGAAGACTCGCTCCACTCTCGAAGAGCGAATCAAGAAACGCTGCGCATTGCTCGCGCATGCTCGAGTCCTTCTGCAGAAAGCGGAAGAGATGCAGAAAGAAGAGACGATCAAAAAGCCGCCTACACATAAGCTGGTTTGGGTGCCAAAGACAAAACCAGCACCTAAGGCAAAAGTGGACGGAGTTATCGTCCAGCCTACTTCAAATCTAGATCCCGTTTCCCCTGTCCCCGCACCTCCGACGGAGTCAGGAAAGAACGTGGGTCCCACAAGATCCAGAATTCCTTTGAAGAGTCGTCTCGGTCCTTTACCAGAAGATCGAGGTAAAACACCTGTCAAGGAGTGATTGGGACCGTTGAAAGGTCCCCAAACAACAAACCAAACTGGGGGTCGTACCAATCCCCCTAAGAAAGATAACAAAGGGAAAGCCCCTGTTACCGACCGCATTGGATTGCGGGTTGAAGTTCAAGAGCCTATTAGGTTTTCACGCTCACAAAAACGTAAACCTGAACGAGCGACTTTTGAAGACGCCAATAAAGCGTCATATTCCCAGAGGGAAATGCATTC
The DNA here is from genome assembly GCA_022839385.1 of Asparagus kiusianus. Lineage (NCBI taxonomy): Eukaryota > Viridiplantae > Streptophyta > Magnoliopsida > Asparagales > Asparagaceae > Asparagus > Asparagus kiusianus. The sequence continues at coordinate 10,624 of BQKN01063241.1, forward strand.
GTCTGATGATGATAATGTTATACCTGGGAAGGCGTGCCAACACTCTATGGGTTGCTCCAGTTATCAAACTGATGAGTTGTACTATAAGGCTGGGGGTGCGAATAAATCCCGGAAAAGAAATGTTCGAGACACGGATCCTCACTGTCCGTGTGCCAACATAATCAAAGCAGTATTATCAGAATGCTGCTGTTCTAAAACCCCAAAAAGAGTCTCGGTGTTTGAGAGAATCTCTACCAGGGCGTCCGAGGCCAAACCAAGGCATTTCCGCAGGAGGAAGCCCGTCCACCAAGATGATGAATTTCCAGAAGTGTCCGTCAATATGACCGGCAGAGGGAAATCGACACGACACTTTAGCCCAGATCAGTTTGCCGAAGTATCCCAGCGTATGACTCGGTTGCGATCAGGAACCAATAGGCGAAAGAATTACCAAAAGATGCAAAAGGGACTTCCTTTGGAAGAGGAGGTGTCAGATGCTGGTTCAGATTCTTGCTCGGCTATAGCGTCCGATGACACGGCATCGAGTGCGGGACAACCCTACGAGTCATTTATGATCAGTGCCGAACAAGTAACCAAGATGCTTGAAGAGGCCCTGACTAAGCAGAAGGAAAGTTTTAAGTTCGAGATGGAGATGGCCATGCAGCAGATGAGAGAGATGCATGACCAGCAAATCGCGGCACTGACAACTCACCAAGGAGAACCCGGTCGTCGTAATAATCCGAATCAAGATGAGAATGAACGGGAAGAGGATAATGTCAATATCCCTCCTATCAACAACAGTAACGGAGGCGGTCCCTTGGATGATAACGCGAAGGAGGACCACGTTACCTCTCCCCGAAGCCACTCGAAGACAGATATGAGTGAAGACAAGAAAATGAAGGACTTGGAGAGCAAAATCAACGCGTTGATGAATGCTCAAGAAGTGAAGAGGTCCGGCATACCATGTCCATACCCAAGGGAGTGGGAATCAATTCCATATCCGACAAAGTTCAATTTAATCAACTTCACGCCGTTTGATGGAAAGGGTTCCCCTACCCAACACTTAATATATTTTAAGTCTCATTTAGGAATAATCTCCGGGAATGAACCCTTAATGGTGCGGTCATTCGTTGGGACTCTTCGCGGAGCAGCCTTCGATTGGTACCGTCGCCTCAAGCCGGGGAGTATTAGCAGTTAGGATGACATGGAAGATATGTTTCTGACGAACTTCTTCGATGACGACACCGAGATTTCGATCGGTACACTATTTGACGAGAAGCAAAAAAATGGTGAGACGGTCGAAAACTTCGTGAAGAGATTCCGAAACTAAGCAATGAACTGTAGAGATCCGGTCAGCGAAGACTTTATTCTCGAGACTTGTCACAATAATCTTTCATTGGACATCCTCGAAGCTATGGGAATGGCACCACCGAAGACCTGGAAGGACTTAAAAGTGCGAGGAGAACGAGCCGAGCGATTCCTTAAAAGGAAGAAAGCGGAAAGAGGTCAAATAACAAATAACGCTCCGCAACAGAACTTTGTCCCTAAGGGTAAGGGAAAAACACAAGCGAATGCTGTGGACGCAAACCAAACATTCGAGGTGCAAGCACAACCGCAACAGCAGCAACAAAAGGTGCCTCAACAATCAAGGTGGTAGCAACAGCCCCAGAAGCAAAAAGCCGCGGAGCCGAAATTCCCAAAGGTCTATTCGTTCAAAGAGGATGAAGTTCCCGGTATCTTCAAATACCTCATAGAGAACAACAAAATTAAGTTGCCTCCGGTCCAAGATCAGGAAGATGCTAAAAGAATTAATGATCCAAAATACTGTGCATTTCACAGAGCGGTGCATCATCCTACCAAGGCATGCTACGCCCTTAAAGATAAGATCCAAGCCCTAATCGATGTTGGGATCATCACTATGAAGCAACCTAAAGAGAAGAAAGTGGGTGTGAATGCAGTATCGATTAGCTTCGGTTCTGTTCCCTTGAACTGGTTCCAACATGAGCCGGTAATAAATGCAGCAGTGAAGACGGTGAACGATGATCCTCACAAACAACGCCAGAAAGGACTTGTACCACACACAGCCCCGAATGGCGAGATTCTTTGGGTTCATCCGGATTGATTGGGGATGAACAATGGACTGGAGCCTCTTCCAAGAAAAGGTCAAAAGGAAAAGGGAAGTCTTGTTATGGAGCTTCTGCTATTCCAGGAGAAGACGACGAAGAAATTCCAGCCTTCCCGCTTTCTGAAGATGAGCAGGAGGCCTTTGTAACCCGGAGCGGGAATGAATATCACTACAAATATCCGGATGCTTCTGAGCAACTGGCTAAGCAGGGGGCAACCAAAACCGTTCCCTCCAAGACATTAGCAGAACTGGGAATTGTCGCAACTCCCCCAACACCTGTAGCTACGGAGAAAGTCCAGCAAAAGGAGAAAGGGAAAGAGCCTTTACGCCAAGAAGCCCAAAACTCGAGGCAGTCTCGATTCAATCATCCGATTGGGAGAGACAAACCGGGAAGTGCAAGCTCTCCGCCCCATTTCGACATCATGGCGCAGTTAGCTAATATACCAGCTAGGATAACCCTATACGAATTATTGTGTCTTTCAAAGGACACAAGGAAAGCATTGTAGAAAGTCTTGAACGACTCTGAAGCTTTCTTAACTCGAATCAAGCCGTCTTCTGAAGAACCAGAGCCGTCAGTTCAACACTGCAATCTCGCGGCGCACCATTTCCCCTGCATTTCTTTTACCAAGGAAGACATGCAGACAAAGAACTCGAAACATGATCGGCCTTTGTATTTCACCGACCACATTGGCTCCAGCGTTGTCAACCGGATCCAAGTTGATCCGGGTTCCGCTGTCAGTATCATGCCATTCCGATTAATGCATAATCTCGGAATACCGACTAGTAAGCTAGCATCCACGGGCACTACAATCTACGGATTCAACACCAGTGGGTCCAGACCCTTGGGAAAGATTCGAATAAAATGTCAGATCGGGGATTTAAAGTCAGAAGTTACCTGCTACGTGATTGACGCAGAAACCTCCTATAACTTACTATTGGGTCGATCTTGGATCCACGGTAACCTTATAGTCCCATCAACTCTGCACCAATGCCTCAAGTATGTGGACACAAATAATGAAGT
>BQKN01063245.1:0-13708 GCA_022839385.1 Asparagus kiusianus
GCATACTTCGATTTCTTTTGCACACGATTTGCAAACTTGCAACTCATCCTCATACCTGAGGCATATACACATGCTCATAAGCTCAAATATCATTTTCCATGCATGACCATACAACAACGATATATATATAATATATATTAAATATCTTTATTCACTCATTTACACACTTGCAAGTTGTCAAAATCAACGGGGTCTTACATTCTTCCCCCCTTAAAAGAATTTCGTCCTCGAAATTCAGGAATCATATCTAACTCGCAAAAATGCTTGAAGAGCACAACAAGGGTCTATTCCAACCTGCACACATACTCATTCACACACATCAATCACTAAAATAAGCATATAGTGACATTTACACTTAACGATCTACAATGGTAATATTCTTATTCGACCCCTAACCTAACGGAACTAGTACGTCGGGCGAAAAATCCAAACAAGGAACCCCCCATGCATATACCATGTGTTCCGCAAGATTAGGAATTAGATAAAAATACCATCATTCTAGCGTTAAGTATAGGTGTCAAGGTATTCATATAAATATACAAGTAGGAATTCACGTCATAAATACTTTAGTTAATTTACCTGCTCAAATAAGTGTGGGTAGTCACGTCACATGTCCTCCTCGCGCTCCCAAGAAGCTTCGTCCACTCCACTTCGGTTCCACCGAACTTTCACCAATGGAATCACCTTGTTTCTGAGTCTCTTGTCTTCTCTAGCAAGAATAGATACCGGGATCTCTATAGTAGTCAAATCATCCTGAAGCTCAATCTCTGGTGCATCCAACACTCGCTGCTGCTCCTCGTCATGCAAGTGCTTCTTGAGCATAGAAATGTAGAATACATTGTGTATACTAGACATAGAAGCTGGAAGATCTAGTCTGTATGATACAGCTCCAATGCGCTCTAAAATCTAAAATGGTCCAATATACCTCGGTGCAAGCTTCCCTCGCCTCCCGAATCACTGCACGCCTTTCATAGACGACACCTTCAGCATAACCAAATCCCCAATCTGAAACTCGAGGGGTCTTCGTCTCTTATCTGCATAGCTCTTCTGTCGGCTCTGAGCGGCTAGAATCCGCTCCCTGATCAAGGCTACCTTCTCAGTAGTCTGCCTCACTAGCTCTGGCCCAAGCATCAAGCTGTCCTCCGGCTCGGCCCAACATATCGGTGATCTACAAGGTCTCCCGTATAGTGCTTCATACGGGGCCATACCGATCGTCGCTTGATAACTATTGTTATAAGCGAACTCTACCAGTGGAATATGATCCTCCCAACTGCCTTGGAAGTCAATGACACATGCCCGCAACATGTCCTCCAATACCTGATTCACCCTCTCTGTCTGACCATCCGTCTGTGGGTGGAATACACTGCTATAAGATAGCTTGCTGCCAAATGAGTCCTGGAAACTCCTCCAAAAGTGTGAAGTGAAAACTGATCCTCGATCCGACACAATCGTGTCTGGTACTCCGTGAAGTCGAACTATCTCCCGAATGAAGATCCTCGCATAGGTCTCGGCTGTATAGGTGGTCCTTACTGGAATAAAATGTGCTGACTTCGTCAACCGGTCTACTATCACCCAAACTGAATCATTCCCCTTCTTCGACTTCGGCAACCCCACGATAAAATCCATGGAAATATCTGCCCACTTCCACTCCGGAATAGGCAAAGGCTGAAGGGTCCCTACGGGTCTCTGATGCTCTGCCTTCACCTGCTGACAGGTAAAACATCTAGCCACAAAATCTGCAATCTCTCTCCGCATACCACTCCACCAGAAACGTCTCTTCAGGTCCTTGTACATCTTGGTAGTCCCTGGATATTCTGTGTACCGAGTACGATGTGCCTCATCAAATAACTCCCTCTTCAGCTCTGAACTAGCTGGCATGACCAACCTACCCTTCATCCGTAGGCCTCCATCTGCTCCAACGGTCCAATCAGCCTTAGGCTCTTTGGAAATCTCCCCCTTACGGGTTTGAATCCAAGAGTCCTCCAACTGTGCTCTGACAACCCTGTCACTCCAAGATGGCTGCACTGACATAGCTCCCAAAAACGCACTGGTTCCTCCAATCTCGGGTCGAAAATCAAACTGGCTAAGAGTGATAAGATCTCTATGCAATGAACACCTCAAAGTCGCAATCCGATGTCGACGCTTCCCACTCAAGGCATCTGCTACGACGTTCGCCTTCCCTGGATGATACTGAATCGCGAACTCGTAGTCCTTGATGAACTCAATCCACCTCCTCTGTCTCTGGTTGAGTTCCTTCTAAGAAAAGAGATACTTCAGACTCTGATGGTCTGTGAATAGCTCGAACTGCACTCCATACAAATAGTGCCTCCATGACTTCAGTGCAAACACCACTGCTGCTAACTCCAAGTCATGAGTGGGATAGTTCTGCTCATGCACCCTCAACTGCCGTGAGATATAGGCTACCACCCTCTGGGTCTGCATCAATACGCCTCCTAGGCCTGCCAATGATGCATCCGTGTACACCACGAATGTCCTGTCGCTGCTCGGAATAATCAGAACCGGCGCTGTAGTCAACTTAGCCTTCAAAACATCAAAGGCCTTCTGGCACTCCGTGCTCCATATGAACTGTACACCCTTCTTCGTAAGGTGTGTAATCGGCGTTGAAATCTTCGAGAAGTCCTGAATGAACTTCCTGTAATATCCAGCTAAACCCAGAAAGCTGCGAATCTCTGTCACCGTCTTCGGTGGCTCCCAGTCAAGAACTGCCGTGACCTTAGCCGGGTCCACTGCTATGCCTTCTCTGCTGATGACGTGGCCAAGAAATCTGACTTCTGAAAGCCAAAATTCGCACTTGCTGAACTTAGCATACAGCTGATGCTCCTGGAGGGTCCTCAACGCTATCCGTAGATGCTCCTCGTGCTCTGCCTCCGATCTCGAGTAGATAAGAATATCGTCGATGAAGACGATCACAAACTGATCTAAGAAGGAACGGAAAACCCGGTTCATCAAATCCATGAATACCACGGGTGCATTGGTCAACCCGAATGGCATGACCAAGAACTCGAAGGATCCATATCGAGTAAGAAAAGCGGTCTTGGGAATATCCATCTCCCGAACCCGCAACTGATGATAGCCAGAACGAAGATCAATCTTCGAGAAATACTGCGCTCCCTGCAGCTGGTCAAACAAGTCATCAATCCTAGGTAGTGGGTACCTATTCCGGATTGTGACCTTATTCAACTCTCTATAATCTATGCATAATCTCATACTACCGTCCTTCTTCTTCACGAAGAGGACCGGTGCGCCCCACGGAGAATGACTCTGGCGAATAAAACCCTGAGCTAACAACTCGTCCAACTGGGTCTGCAGCTCTCTCATCTCAGCTGGTGCCATGCGATAGGGTGCGCGGGATATAGGGGCTGTGCCTGGCTGCAACTCAATACAAAACTCAACCTCTCTCACAGGAGGTAACCCAGGTATATTCTGAAAGACATCCGGAAAATCTGAGACAACTCTAGTCTCCAATAACTCGGCTCCCTGATCCCGTCGCAGCACCTCCTCGATGTACGCTAGAAACGACTCTGCAAATCGGTTGCCCTGAGAGGTGGCTACAATCAACTCGGACCCATCGGACGCTCGCAACTTGACTGTCTTCGCAAAGCAGTCAATACTAATATGGTAGGACGACAACCAATCCATACCAAGAATAACATCAAACTCGGACATATGCAATACTATCAGATCAACTATGAACTCCGACTCGTCTAAACTGACGGTACACCTCCTACACACGCTCTCCAGAAGCGATACCTCACCTAAAGGGGTGGAAACTGACAAAGGGGTGTCTAGTGGCTGAGCTACAAGCTGGAGTCTAGCCATAAATGCATGCGAGATAAAAGAATGCGAAGCTCCCGAATCAAAAAGGATACGGGCAGGAAAGGAATTCACAAGGAACGTACCCTCCACAACTGCTCCGCTAGCACCATGATCACGGGGGACCACTGCATAAACTCTGCCTGGAGCTAAAGTCTGCTCAACTGCTAATGCTGGGGAGTATGGAACAATCTGCCCCTGGGGAGCCTCCTGAACTGCTCGAACCTGCCCCTCTGCCCTCTGCGTCGCTGGCGGGGCCTCAAGTCTGTTCGGCTGACCCTGTCCTCTACCCTGCTGCCGCTGCTGTGGCTGGTTCGGGCCCTTGCCCTGCTGAGCACCTGCTGGTGCACTACGACACTCTGAAGCCTTGTGCCCGAATTTGTGGCAGTTGAAACAAGAACCCTAAAACTTGCGCTGCTGGTGCGCTCGCTGATCCTGCTGGGGTCCCTTCTTATGAGGGCCCTGATGCTGCTGCTGGTGTCCAGAAAAGCCTCTCTTGTTCTTGCCCTTATCACTACTCTGCCCTGTCTTGGTCTTCCCCTCCTTGTCCTTCTGAAACATAGAGGTCTCAATCTCCTGAGAAGTGGCAGCCTCAGCTACCTCCCTAACTGAATAGAATCTCCTCGACACGAGGTATCGTCGAAGATTTGGGCGAAGCCCAGCCAAAAACATCTGAGCCTGACGCTCTCCGGTCTGCCACATGCCCGTGAAATGCAATAGCTCCATAAACCTGCTCTCAAACTCTGCCACGGTCATGTCTCCCTGAGTCAACCGGGATAACTCGAGCTCCTTCCCAGTCCGTGCTGAGGAAGAGACATACTATCCATCAAAGAAGTAAATGAAGTCCTCCCATGTGAGGGTCATCCTCTGCTCTGGAGTAAACTGTAGCCGGTACCACCTCCCGGCATCTCCCTTCAAGCTATAAGATGCCAATCTCTGCTTCTGCACCGGGTCCACACTGAGTATATCGAGGATACTGCTCACATCCTCCTTCCACTTGTGGGCTGCAAGAGGGTCTGGTGACCCCTGAAACTCTGGTGCCCTCATCTTCTGATATCTCTCTACCATGCGGAGCCAAGTTTCCTGCTCCGTGGCTCTAACAGGTGCTGCTGGAGGAAGAACTATAGGTGCTACCTCTGGATCTCTCTCTCTGATCGGGACGGCTGGTATCCCCGGCTGCTGAGCTACTGGTGGTGGTGGTGTCCGTGGTGCTATGTGAGTCATCACCATCTCCTCAATAGCTGCCATCCGAGCAATAAGCGGGGCCATGAGATCCACCAGATACTGAGGAGCCTGCTGCGGCTCGGGTGGGACATGCTGGGGCTCGGACTGAGCTGGCTGCTGATCAGGTGGAGTCTGCTGTGACTCTGCCTGGCTAGCTCTCCTGGTACGAGGCCTACCTCGTCCTACCATCTCTCTCCTGATGGTAAGAAAAACAAAAGTCCATAAGTCAAAATAGACCTTTATAAATAGCGTATCTTAATACAATTTTTCACAACATATAGTATTCACACAAATACTTTGAATTTATGCAAAAATAGTTGTCATAAAAAAAATATTCTCAATTTTGAGATATACGCATATATCGTCCTCACTCATACTAGGAAATCCTTAGCGGACTCTACACATGAATCCTAGGAAACTCTAACCTAGCTCCACAACTCAACACAGGATGATCCTAAGGATACTGGAACTAGAGCTCTGATACCAACTGTGACGCCCCTGGGTTCACACACGGCTGCAGTCCGAGGTGAAACCATGGATGTCAAACCTGCCATGCACTACACCGTGCAGTAACACGTTTCACCATCACAATCACTATCTCTCTAGTGGAGTCAATAACAGGTGTAGGTACAAAGCAAGTGAAAAGTGAATCAACAATACTGGATGAAATGATAGCACACAATACATCTCATCAACGAAATAAACTGTAGTACATAGTCAAAGTCTGAAATGAAATAAACTGGAGTTCTTACAAGTCTCAAAATACAGTAAGTCTGAGTAAAGGAAATTAAGGCAACACAGCCTTTACAACTCTAAAATAAACTCTCAAATGTCTGACAACAACTGCAGTGGAGCCCACAAAATAATACATAGATAAAGTAAAGTTGAACACTAAAGTAGTCCGCTATCAACCTACGGCTCTCCGTGCTCCTGGCTCGTGACCTGAAAAGGGGGAGGGACAACGAGCGTCAAAGCGCTAGCGAGCAACATCACAACCAACCCCAAAGGATAGGGCTTGTTGTATAGGAAAATACAATAATATATGATAGCATTAAATCATTATACAAACAGATATGGGTCTTAGTACTTAGGGAAATACAACACGAGCATAGGTACGTCGAGCGAAATAATCCAAACAAGGAAACCCTCATGTATATACCTTGTATCTCAAATTGTAGATCCCTAAGTACCAAGCCCGGAGTCTAATACATGAACAATAAAGAAAAGATAACAATCCCAAAACACATCTATGTCAAAATATCGTAGTCGAAATAAATGTTAGGCACAGCTCATGCCACTATCATGTCCAACTACATAAGAATGTCATACTCAAATACCCAAATGTGTATTTAGCTCAAGGTTCAGCAAAGAATTACCCGACACGGGGTCTTTAGTCGCTTATAGTCCAACACGAGGACTTTAGTCGCTTATAGTCCAACACGAGGACTTTAGTCGCTTAGAGTCCAACACGAGGACTTTATATGAACCACGAAGTTATCACTAGTAAAGAATTGTCTATTCAACTCTTACACATGTCTTGCTGTACAAATCTTAACTTTGTATCAGGAAAAGATCATCTTACATATATAGCATATGAGTTCAATCTATAAGTTTGTATACAGCATGTGATTTCACAGAGATACGAAGAAAACAGAAAAAAAAGCTCAGATGAGTCGACTCATGCTCACTAATGAGTCGACTCAAGCCTCATGGGTCGACTCGTGACCAATAACGAGTCGACTGAACAGAAGGTAAATAGCAACAGGAAACAACTTCGTGAGTCGACTCATGGTTTTTATGAGTCGACTCATAGTTCATGGGTCGACTCGTATATTGACGAGTCGACTCAACAGAAGCAAAAAGGAAACATCATAACACTTCGTGAGTCGACTCATGACAGGTCATAAGTCGACTCAACCTGATGAGTCGACTCATGATGAGTCGTGAGTCGACTCACGGGCTGAAATCTGCATATAACGAACTGGAACTTGATCTAAACGTTCCCCATCTCGATTCTTCTGATATACAACATATCTAACCTTCAATTTACCCTATTATACAGTAAGAAAAATATATCTATCATGGGAAACGATCTCTTATAGGTTAGATCTAACATTTAGCCCCAAACATGAAGGAAAAACATTAAACCAATATAAATACTCATGTTTTTTATCCTTTAAACAAAATTCCAGATCTGGGTTTTCATTAAAAACTGGTTGGTGGGGATTTAAAATCTTAAACACATGATTTCTAGCATTCACCCTATCAAGAGCATTGATTTATACTTGAAGATAAGGCTTAGGCTCAATAAAACTCATTAAAAACGTTTATAAATAAATAAAAACATAGGGAAGGGTTTGGGTGAGATGCTACTCGCCTCAAATGCGAAGAATAGCAATCCCCTTCGCTGAAATCCAAGAGAGAACACTGAAAACCCCTTGAAATGCCTCCAAAAACACCAAGAACACCTAGGGTTTTGAGGGAGAGGAAGGGGGCTAGGGTTTCTTGGGAGTTCAGATGGGAAATGAGAGTTTTCGGGTGAGGGAAGTATATATAAGTCAATGAAAACCCGACCCGAAACCCAGCAAACCCGACCCGAAAACACCCAGAAAAACGTCAATAAGTCGACTCATAAATTATGAGTCGACTCAGCAGAAAGAAAATGGGAACAGGACTCGACATCATGAGTCGACTTATGACAGGCGCAAGTCGACTCAACCTGATCAGTCGACTCATGACATGTTATGAGTCGACTCATGAACAAAAATCTGCATACTTCGATTTCTTTTGCACACGATTTGCAAACTTGCAACTCATCCTCATACCTGAGGCATATACACATGCTCATAAGCTCAAATATCATTTTCCATGCATGACCATACAACAACGATATATATATAATATATATTAAATATCTTTATTCACTCATTTACACACTTGCAAGTTGTCAAAATCAACGGGGTCTTACATTCTTCCCCCCTTAAAAGAATTTCGTCCTCGAAATTCAGGAATCATATCTAACTCGCAAAAATGCTTGAAGAGCACAACAAGGGTCTATTCCAACCTGCACACATACTCATTCACACACATCAATCACTAAAATAAGCATATAGTGACATTTACACTTAACGATCTACAATGGTAATATTCTTATTCGACCCCTAACCTAACGGAACTAGTACGTCGGGCGAAAAATCCAAACAAGGAACCCCCCATGCATATACCATGTGTTCCGCAAGATTAGGAATTAGATAAAAATACCATCATTCTAGCGTTAAGTATAGGTGTCAAGGTATTCATATAAATATACAAGTAGGAATTCACGTCATAAATACTTTAGTTAATTTACCTGCTCAAATAAGTGTGGGTAGTCACGTCACATGTCCTCCTCGCGCTCCCAAGAAGCTTCGTCCACTCCACTTCGGTTCCACCGAACTTTCACCAATGGAATCACCTTGTTTCTGAGTCTCTTGTCTTCTCTAGCAAGAATAGATACCGGGATCTCTATAGTAGTCAAATCATCCTGAAGCTCAATCTCTGGTGCATCCAACACTCGCTGCTGCTCCTCGTCATGCAAGTGCTTCTTGAGCATAGAAATGTAGAATACATTGTGTATACTAGACATAGAAGCTGGAAGATCTAGTCTGTATGATACAGCTCCAATGCGCTCTAAAATCTAAAATGGTCCAATATACCTCGGTGCAAGCTTCCCTCGCCTCCCGAATCACTGCACGCCTTTCATAGACGACACCTTCAGCATAACCAAATCCCCAATCTGAAACTCGAGGGGTCTTCGTCTCTTATCTGCATAGCTCTTCTGTCGGCTCTGAGCGGCTAGAATCCGCTCCCTGATCAAGGCTACCTTCTCAGTAGTCTGCCTCACTAGCTCTGGCCCAAGCATCAAGCTGTCCTCCGGCTCGGCCCAACATATCGGTGATCTACAAGGTCTCCCGTATAGTGCTTCATACGGGGCCATACCGATCGTCGCTTGATAACTATTGTTATAAGCGAACTCTACCAGTGGAATATGATCCTCCCAACTGCCTTGGAAGTCAATGACACATGCCCGCAACATGTCCTCCAATACCTGATTCACCCTCTCTGTCTGACCATCCGTCTGTGGGTGGAATACACTGCTATAAGATAGCTTGCTGCCAAATGAGTCCTGGAAACTCCTCCAAAAGTGTGAAGTGAAAACTGATCCTCGATCCGACACAATCGTGTCTGGTACTCCGTGAAGTCGAACTATCTCCCGAATGAAGATCCTCGCATAGGTCTCGGCTGTATAGGTGGTCCTTACTGGAATAAAATGTGCTGACTTCGTCAACCGGTCTACTATCACCCAAACTGAATCATTCCCCTTCTTCGACTTCGGCAACCCCACGATAAAATCCATGGAAATATCTGCCCACTTCCACTCCGGAATAGGCAAAGGCTGAAGGGTCCCTACGGGTCTCTGATGCTCTGCCTTCACCTGCTGACAGGTAAAACATCTAGCCACAAAATCTGCAATCTCTCTCCGCATACCACTCCACCAGAAACGTCTCTTCAGGTCCTTGTACATCTTGGTAGTCCCTGGATATTCTGTGTACCGAGTACGATGTGCCTCATCAAATAACTCCCTCTTCAGCTCTGAACTAGCTGGCATGACCAACCTACCCTTCATCCGTAGGCCTCCATCTGCTCCAACGGTCCAATCAGCCTTAGGCTCTTTGGAAATCTCCCCCTTACGGGTTTGAATCCAAGAGTCCTCCAACTGTGCTCTGACAACCCTGTCACTCCAAGATGGCTGCACTGACATAGCTCCCAAAAACGCACTGGTTCCTCCAATCTCGGGTCGAAAATCAAACTGGCTAAGAGTGATAAGATCTCTATGCAATGAACACCTCAAAGTCGCAATCCGATGTCGACGCTTCCCACTCAAGGCATCTGCTACGACGTTCGCCTTCCCTGGATGATACTGAATCGCGAACTCGTAGTCCTTGATGAACTCAATCCACCTCCTCTGTCTCTGGTTGAGTTCCTTCTAAGAAAAGAGATACTTCAGACTCTGATGGTCTGTGAATAGCTCGAACTGCACTCCATACAAATAGTGCCTCCATGACTTCAGTGCAAACACCACTGCTGCTAACTCCAAGTCATGAGTGGGATAGTTCTGCTCATGCACCCTCAACTGCCGTGAGATATAGGCTACCACCCTCTGGGTCTGCATCAATACGCCTCCTAGGCCTGCCAATGATGCATCCGTGTACACCACGAATGTCCTGTCGCTGCTCGGAATAATCAGAACCGGCGCTGTAGTCAACTTAGCCTTCAAAACATCAAAGGCCTTCTGGCACTCCGTGCTCCATATGAACTGTACACCCTTCTTCGTAAGGTGTGTAATCGGCGTTGAAATCTTCGAGAAGTCCTGAATGAACTTCCTGTAATATCCAGCTAAACCCAGAAAGCTGCGAATCTCTGTCACCGTCTTCGGTGGCTCCCAGTCAAGAACTGCCGTGACCTTAGCCGGGTCCACTGCTATGCCTTCTCTGCTGATGACGTGGCCAAGAAATCTGACTTCTGAAAGCCAAAATTCGCACTTGCTGAACTTAGCATACAGCTGATGCTCCTGGAGGGTCCTCAACGCTATCCGTAGATGCTCCTCGTGCTCTGCCTCCGATCTCGAGTAGATAAGAATATCGTCGATGAAGACGATCACAAACTGATCTAAGAAGGAACGGAAAACCCGGTTCATCAAATCCATGAATACCACGGGTGCATTGGTCAACCCGAATGGCATGACCAAGAACTCGAAGGATCCATATCGAGTAAGAAAAGCGGTCTTGGGAATATCCATCTCCCGAACCCGCAACTGATGATAGCCAGAACGAAGATCAATCTTCGAGAAATACTGCGCTCCCTGCAGCTGGTCAAACAAGTCATCAATCCTAGGTAGTGGGTACCTATTCCGGATTGTGACCTTATTCAACTCTCTATAATCTATGCATAATCTCATACTACCGTCCTTCTTCTTCACGAAGAGGACCGGTGCGCCCCACGGAGAATGACTCTGGCGAATAAAACCCTGAGCTAACAACTCGTCCAACTGGGTCTGCAGCTCTCTCATCTCAGCTGGTGCCATGCGATAGGGTGCGCGGGATATAGGGGCTGTGCCTGGCTGCAACTCAATACAAAACTCAACCTCTCTCACAGGAGGTAACCCAGGTATATTCTGAAAGACATCCGGAAAATCTGAGACAACTCTAGTCTCCAATAACTCGGCTCCCTGATCCCGTCGCAGCACCTCCTCGATGTACGCTAGAAACGACTCTGCAAATCGGTTGCCCTGAGAGGTGGCTACAATCAACTCGGACCCATCGGACGCTCGCAACTTGACTGTCTTCGCAAAGCAGTCAATACTAATATGGTAGGACGACAACCAATCCATACCAAGAATAACATCAAACTCGGACATATGCAATACTATCAGATCAACTATGAACTCCGACTCGTCTAAACTGACGGTACACCTCCTACACACGCTCTCCAGAAGCGATACCTCACCTAAAGGGGTGGAAACTGACAAAGGGGTGTCTAGTGGCTGAGCTACAAGCTGGAGTCTAGCCATAAATGCATGCGAGATAAAAGAATGCGAAGCTCCCGAATCAAAAAGGATACGGGCAGGAAAGGAATTCACAAGGAACGTACCCTCCACAACTGCTCCGCTAGCACCATGATCACGGGGGACCACTGCATAAACTCTGCCTGGAGCTAAAGTCTGCTCAACTGCTAATGCTGGGGAGTATGGAACAATCTGCCCCTGGGGAGCCTCCTGAACTGCTCGAACCTGCCCCTCTGCCCTCTGCGTCGCTGGCGGGGCCTCAAGTCTGTTCGGCTGACCCTGTCCTCTACCCTGCTGCCGCTGCTGTGGCTGGTTCGGGCCCTTGCCCTGCTGAGCACCTGCTGGTGCACTACGACACTCTGAAGCCTTGTGCCCGAATTTGTGGCAGTTGAAACAAGAACCCTAAAACTTGCGCTGCTGGTGCGCTCGCTGATCCTGCTGGGGTCCCTTCTTATGAGGGCCCTGATGCTGCTGCTGGTGTCCAGAAAAGCCTCTCTTGTTCTTGCCCTTATCACTACTCTGCCCTGTCTTGGTCTTCCCCTCCTTGTCCTTCTGAAACATAGAGGTCTCAATCTCCTGAGAAGTGGCAGCCTCAGCTACCTCCCTAACTGAATAGAATCTCCTCGACACGAGGTATCGTCGAAGATTTGGGCGAAGCCCAGCCAAAAACATCTGAGCCTGACGCTCTCCGGTCTGCCACATGCCCGTGAAATGCAATAGCTCCATAAACCTGCTCTCAAACTCTGCCACGGTCATGTCTCCCTGAGTCAACCGGGATAACTCGAGCTCCTTCCCAGTCCGTGCTGAGGAAGAGACATACTATCCATCAAAGAAGTAAATGAAGTCCTCCCATGTGAGGGTCATCCTCTGCTCTGGAGTAAACTGTAGCCGGTACCACCTCCCGGCATCTCCCTTCAAGCTATAAGATGCCAATCTCTGCTTCTGCACCGGGTCCACACTGAGTATATCGAGGATACTGCTCACATCCTCCTTCCACTTGTGGGCTGCAAGAGGGTCTGGTGACCCCTGAAACTCTGGTGCCCTCATCTTCTGATATCTCTCTACCATGCGGAGCCAAGTTTCCTGCTCCGTGGCTCTAACAGGTGCTGCTGGAGGAAGAACTATAGGTGCTACCTCTGGATCTCTCTCTCTGATCGGGACGGCTGGTATCCCCGGCTGCTGAGCTACTGGTGGTGGTGGTGTCCGTGGTGCTATGTGAGTCATCACCATCTCCTCAATAGCTGCCATCCGAGCAATAAGCGGGGCCATGAGATCCACCAGATACTGAGGAGCCTGCTGCGGCTCGGGTGGGACATGCTGGGGCTCGGACTGAGCTGGCTGCTGATCAGGTGGAGTCTGCTGTGACTCTGCCTGGCTAGCTCTCCTGGTACGAGGCCTACCTCGTCCTACCATCTCTCTCCTGATGGTAAGAAAAACAAAAGTCCATAAGTCAAAATAGACCTTTATAAATAGCGTATCTTAATACAATTTTTCACAACATATAGTATTCACACAAATACTTTGAATTTATGCAAAAATAGTTGTCATAAAAAAAATATTCTCAATTTTGAGATATACGCATATATCGTCCTCACTCATACTAGGAAATCCTTAGCGGACTCTACACATGAATCCTAGGAAACTCTAACCTAGCTCCACAACTCAACACAGGATGATCCTAAGGATACTGGAACTAGAGCTCTGATACCAACTGTGACGCCCCTGGGTTCACACACGGCTGCAGTCCGAGGTGAAACCATGGATGTCAAACCTGCCATGCACTACACCGTGCAGTAACACGTTTCACCATCACAATCACTATCTCTCTAGTGGAGTCAATAACAGGTGTAGGTACAAAGCAAGTGAAAAGTGAATCAACAATACTGGATGAAATGATAGCACACAATACATCTCATCAACGAAATAAACTGTAGTACATAGTCAAAGTCTGAAATGAAATAAACTGGAGTTCTTACAAGTCTCAAAATACAGTAAGTCTGAGTAAAGGAAATTAAGGCAACACAGCCTTTACAACTCTAAAATAAA
>BQKN01063246.1:2747-13039 GCA_022839385.1 Asparagus kiusianus
GAACGTTGACGAAATTGGATGGGGGCGGTGATCAGGCTCTGTGTGGATGAAGATTAGGGTGGGTGGAGAATGAAAGGAGGGGTAAATTTGGGATTTGAGGGAAATACCGTATACATAGTGTATAATGTTGATGTGGAGGGACTGAACCACATTTAATTTGGATTTTAAGGGTTGAGTCACATGGGCAAAAGATCTAAGGGCTGAGTCACATGAGGTTTTTAAATTTGGGGTCTTGGCGCAATTTTTCCATGATTTTATACTCTTGTGTTCACTTGTTTTTTTAATTTTTTGATTGACTTGCAATAAAGACCAACCTTGCTCACAGTGTACTCAATGCCCAAAGTATTCACAGCAATTGACCAGGAAACCCACTATATTGATCCACACAGAACAAAAAAACTTCAGGGACCTTTCATCTCTAGCTAATTAATGTTTTGAATATTTGATCTTACTCATCCCTTCTAAGCTATACAAATAATATAATATAGTGGTCATAATCATGTTGGTAGCGATTATAAAATGATAACACTCATGGTTGTTGATTAAGAAGTAAGTTGGATCCAATGGGGATTTAAACATAGTTTTCGTGGGATTATGATGTTGCTTGTGGACTAACCCAAATCATAACCTTTTTTTCTCTCTTTTATTTATGTTCTTGCCCTCTTGAGCAACGTATTCTTCTTTATGTCTTGTTTAGGACTTAGCTATGAAGATAAAATCGGAAAGTACCATCTTAAGCCGCCATAAAAGTTCTTGACAAATTTCAAAAAAAAAAAAATTACATTTGGTCATTTTTGAGACAACCCCCTAATTGTTTTAATTCCCCAAAAATCCCTTAATTTAAGAGGATTGGCACATAACCTCCTCAAGATCCCTCTGTTTCACTGAACTCATTGAAGATTGTCCGCTTTAACTCTCTAGAATAACACTTACAAATCTAATCTGTCGCGTGCCAAACACAAATAAAAAAGGTGACATACCCTTAGTTCTAAAGAATTAGTGGAAATAATAAAAGATAAAGAGTGTTTTTTGAGGCTAGGGGTATTTTCTTATTTTTGGACATGTGTTTTGCACGTGCCACATTGGACTTGATGGCGTTACCTTGGGGTTAAAGTGAAAAATCTTCAATGGTTTAGAGGAAAAGAAGAAGTTCAAGGGGTTTATGTGCAAAACCTTACAAAGTTAAAGCGGTTTTTTTGAAATTAAATAGATATGGGGTTATCTCAAAAACTGACAAACGTGCATGGTCTTTTCTGAAATTCCCTCAAAATTTCTGCTATTTTAAAGATATGTAAAAATAGATGAGATATGTTTCAGTTATTTTCCCGACTTAAATTAGTTGTGATTCATGTGAAAGATTAAAGGGTGTGTTTTGTCAAACATGGGTTACATTTGAACTTTTTTTAGTTTAAATTCTATCCATAAATCTAGCTTTCTTTTGGACCATCTCCCATATGAACCAACTTTAGAACTATGCTAGGGTGAGACCGATTCTGGCCTAATTTTAAGTTAAACTAGCACTTTTTCATCTATGTGGGGGTTAATTTAAAAAGAACAAATTTAATGACCTTTTTGTTGGATTTTGTTCATGAAAAGGCAATTTTGCCTTTGTGAATAGTCCCACGTTGGAAAATAAAAGGAAGTCCAAGAGGTTTATATTGCTTCACTTCATATTGGGTTTTGGGTAGTGTTTTTGGGCTTTATATTGCTTGGGCTTTGTATAACACACACGCGCACGCACGCCACGCCGCACGCGCGCGCCATACTGCACACGCACGCGGTTTTGCCTCTCAAGTTTTATATTTTGCACGTTTTACACAAGTTTGTAACGGTTGCGGGAGTTATGAAAACGTAATAACGGACGCGAGATCTCTGTGTAACGTGCGCGGTTTATCAGCAATGGTTAAGAGCTCTAGGGGCTATATAAGGAGCTGAAGCTCATTCGGACAAGGACACAGCAACAAGAAGACTTCTCTCTTTCCCTCAAAAATTCGGAGAGCCTCTTTCATTCTCTCAAAATTGCTCTGCAACTATTTACTTATAATTTTTCGGGCAACCATCTTCGTCTGAGCAGAAGCTCTGCTACTATCGCCCGAGTACAGAGGCCGGCCGTTTCCGGGGGCTTTTACCGCTACGGGGAGAGGATCGACTGCGCCAGGACGATAGGCGGGTCCTCTATCTTTTAGGACAGTGAATCACGACTACACCCGTTCAGGCCTGATTTTTCTAACCTCAAATTTCAGATTTATACTTTTTGATTATTTTTGACAGCAATGTAGAAGATAGAATTTTTAATTGCTGCTAACATAAAATCTGAAATTAATTGTTTAATTAAAATATTAAAAAAAGGTTTCGGATACTGTTCATTACTGTTCACCCGAGAATTTTTTTGTTTCTGTTCAGAGAATTTTTTTGTTTCTGTTCATTTATATAGTTATTATAAAATTTCTTTGTTATTTTTTTCTATTAAAAAAATATTACTGTTCATCGGGTTTACTGTTCACCCGAATTTAATTAATCGTTCTTTCATTTTTCTGTTTAAAAAACTTTACTGTTCACGAATTATATTGTTTACTATTCATTATATTTTACTAATTTATTTATTGCATAAAAAAGGTTATTGTTCATATAAAAAAACTTTTATTTATTGCAGTCATTATCTTCTGCCAAATTTTCAAATCTAGTGCAAATTAATTCTAAAATTTTTATTTCTAGTGCAAATTTTTTATAGTTCATATCCTAAGTCATAATCCTCTAAGTGACTAGTTGAGTGGTATTGACAAATCATTTACCCGTTCAGATACCAAATACCTAGATTAGTAAACTCAAATTGGACTTATGACTAACCCTGATCACTCCAAAAGTGTCAAACCTGAAAAGTTCACCGGTGTTAATTATAAACGGTGGGCTAATCAGATGTGATACTGGCTTATCACATTAGGTCTCTTATCTGCTATAGGCATTCCCGAGTCTTCAACTAGCGGTTCTCAACCCTTGACTCCTGATCTTGAACAACTTGTTCCTTCCACTTCGGGTTCTGGCGCTAGCTCCTTTTCTAGTTCTATGAAACCAGAAGAAATCAACTATCATTGTTGTCATAGGATTCTTAGTGCACTTGCGAACAACCTCTATGACATTTATTATGAGTTCAAAAGTGCTAAGGACCTATGGAATGCTCTTGAAGCAGAATACGGCTATGATGATGTCGGAATACTGCGTTTCACCTCCTCTTCCTTCAATAAGTTCATAATGGTTGATGACAAACCCATTAATGAACAAATCCATGAGTTCCAAGATTTCCTTCGTCACCTTCAATCTAAAGGAAACTTTTTCACTGATGACTTCAAAGTTTCCTGTTTGATTGATAAACTCCCTCCCTCCTGGTCTACATTTGCTGGAGATCTCCGACACAAACAATGAGATCTAACATTAACCGAAGCCCTCAAGGCTATTCGTATTGAAGGCATAGGCAAAATTCCAAAACCAAGACCGAATCAAAAGCTAAAGTAAACTTGGTAGAGGATAAGCCTAAATCTAGGAATTTCAAACCTAAGAAATTCAAGAAAAACCAGCGATCCTTCAACAAATCTTCTTCCAAATCTAATCCCAACTCTTCCAGCCATAAGTCTGATGGAAAGTTTTGCTATGTCTATGGTAGAACCAACCACATGGCTCCCAACTGTTTCTTTCAAAAGAAGGAACCAGCTAAACCTGCTCCTAAAGGAAATGAATCCAACAAAGTTAATATGATTGAAGAGAATCTAACTTCCTTCAGGTTAGCCTCTTTATCCTATCTTGTGAATTCCCTTACTTCTTCCACTGATTGGTACTTAGATTCTGGAGCTAATATCCATGTTTACAATGATCGCTCTTGGTTTTCTACTTATCAGGAATCACATGGAGGAAGCATAAGCTTAGCAGATGACTCCACCAAACAAATAAAAGGAAGTGGATGCATAGAGCTCACCATGACCTCTAGGAAAGCTCTGAATCTGCAAGGTGTTCATCATGTTCATTCTCTCCGTCGCAACCTGATCAGTGAATATCTTCTCCTTAGAGCTGGCTATAGGATTATAAAAGAATCTAATAAATTTGTGATTACAAAGGACAATGTATTCATAGGAAAATGTTTTACTTGTAATGGCCTTTTCAAACTCAATGTAATCAATTCCAGTTCTAATAAAATTTCTGAGTCTTCTGTTGCACAAATTGTTGAATCTTGTGATGTCTGGCATGGACGACTTGGACATGTCAATTTTCAAACTTTACAGAAAATGATCAAATTGAATCTTATTCCTAAATTCTCTTTTGACCTCTCATCCAAGTGTGAGATTTGTGTTCAAGGGAAACACACTAAAAAACCCTTCAAGTCTATAACTAGAAACTCTGAACCCTTGAATTAATTCATAGTGATGTGTGTGACTCGAACTGAGTTCTCACCCGAGAGGGTAGGAGATATTTTGTGATATTTATAGACGATCACTCTAGATATTGTTACACCTATCTTCTCAGAACTAAAGATAAAGTTTTAGATATGTTTAAGGTGTTTAAAGCTAAAGCTGAGAACCAACTTAACAGAAAGAACAAAATTCTAAGATCTGATCATGGGGGGAGTATATCTTAAATGATATGACTGAATATTACTAAGAACACAGAATTATTCATGAGGTAATTGCTCCCTATACACCACAGTCCAACGGGATAGCTGAATGAAAGAACAGAACCCTTATGGACATGGTAAACTGTATGTTGCTCAGTTCAGGAGCACCTGAAAATCTCTGGAGTGAAGCTCTTCTCTCTACTTGTTTTATTCTTAATAGGATTCTCCAGAAATATTCTGATATAACTCCTTATAAATATTGTAAGGGGAGATCTCCTAATCTGAACTCCTTCCGGGTTTGGGGTTGCTTGGCTAAGGTAGCTATTCCCGAACCTAAGAAGAGGAAAATTGGTTTCAAAACTGTTGATGCTGCTTTCATTGGATATGCACTAGATAGCAATGTTAATAGATTTCTAGTCATTAACTCTAAAATCAGTCACATATCCAACAACACTATCATTAAAGATAGAGATGTAGTCTTTTTTGAAAATATATTTCCTTTCAAATCCAAAATCTCTGGAAATCCTAGTTCATCTCTTCCTTATGATTTGTCATCATCTAGTTCTTCTCAGCCTTTTGATTTGAACCTCGAAGAAGCAAAAGAGGTAGAATTGAAAAGGATTTTGGAGAATACTTCTTTACCTTTCTTGTTGAAGGTGATCCAAGCTCATTCCAAGAAGCAATGGATTCACCTGAATCTCCTTTCTGGAAAGAAGCCATTGATAATGAGATTAAATCTATCATGGAAAACCATACTTGGATACTCACTGACTTAACCTCCAGATTGTAAACATGTTAGTTGTAAGTGGATATTCAAGAAGAAACCTAAAGCTGATGGTTCCATAGATAAATTTAAAGCTAGATTAGTAGCTAAAGGCTATACTCAACTAAAGAGCATTGATTATTTTGATACATATTCTCCTGTAGACTGAATCTTAACTATCTGAGTATTATTAGCATTTGCTGCTATCCATAAGCTGATCATACATCAGATGGATGTCAAGACTTCTTTCCTGAATGGTGATTTAGATAAAGAGATCTATATGCACCAACCTGAAGGCTTCATTGTCAAGGGTCAGAAAAACAAAGTCTGCAAACTTGTTAAATCTCTGTATGGTCTTAAACAAGCTCCTAAACAATGGCACTAGAAATTTGACAGAATCATTGCTCATTATGGTTTCACAGTGAATGAACACGACAAATGTCTTTATTCAAAAGTGATAAATAATGACTATGTCATCCTCTATCTCTATGTTGATGATATTCTTATCTTTAGAACAACTCTTAAACTAATTTTAAAAGTCAAGGATTATCTTTCCAAGAATTTTGACATGAAAGACTTAGGTCTTGCTAATATGATACTTGAAATGAAAATCTCTAGAGACACTAGAGGAATATCTTTGAGTCTTTCTCACAATATTGAGAAAATACTGATCAAATTCAACTATCATAACTCTAAACTTGTTTCCACATCTTATGATTCTTCTATATCCTTGAAGAAGAATGAAGATGAACCTGTATCCCAACTGAAATATTCTTAGATGATTGGATCTCTTCTATACATATCAAACCGAACCAGACTCGATATAGCTTATGTTGTAGGAAGACTGAGTTGGTATACCAGTAACCCTAACCTAGATCATTGGTCTACCCTAGAGAGAGTATTTAAATACTTGAAAGGAACAGTTGACTATTGCTTGACTTTCACTGGATACCCTGATGCTATTAAAGGGTATAGTGATGCCAATTGGGTCATAGATTCCAACAATGTAAAGTCCACATCTAGATATGCATTTCTTTTTTGTTGTGTTGTTGTATCCTGGAAATCATGTAAGCAAACAGTAATTGCTAGGAGCACCATGGAATCTGGGCTGATTACTCTTGATACCACTTGCACAGAAGCATAATGGTTAAAAGATCTACTTTCTGAACTTCCTTCGGTCCCTAAACTCTTTCCTCCAATTTCTATTCATTCTGATTCTAGATCTATCATAGAGCTTCTAAAGAAAATAAATTTAAAAAAAACTCAATAGACATATTCAAATAGAATATAAATCTGTACAACGTATGATAGGCAAAGTTGTAATCTTGGACTTTGTAAAGTCTGAGAAAAATCTTACTAACCCTTTGACTAAGGGATTATCCAGGAGTATGGTTCTGAATTCATCGAGGGAGATAGGGTTAAGCCCATAAGAGAGGTCACTGACAGTGGTAATCCAACCCTTATTTGGAGACTTAATCCTAATGTTGGTTCAATATGGTAGAAACAAGCTGGACTAGTGACACTCATGTGGAGCATCGACCCAGATATTTTCATATATCACTATGTAACTTGTGCTACTACCCTTTTTCTATGATGATGATGCTCTTATGATATAGCTGGTTAGGCTGAGTTTTACTCTTAATAAGTCTAACGTGTGTATTATAGGGGGTATTAAATAAACAGCTGTAGTACCCTTTGAGAACTTACCTACGTGAGAGGAACCGTGATGGCCGCGGTTTTGGGGGGAGGCTAACCCCTAGAAACTCTTATGAGTCGGTTATTGTGAGCATGGCCTTTAACGCTCAACTCGCATTGCTCAATAGATAAAGACGTATTATGTGTGTTTTTATCAATACCTCATTCAAGGAGCCTAATTTAAGGTCTAGTCCATTATGTCCCTCATGTGGTGATAAACTCACTAAGGAAATGTTCAAAGCCGGAAGCTACTTCTCCCGAATTCACGATACGAAAGGTTGCCCAACCTATATTTGTTTTGTGATTTATTGGTTTATTAATTTTGTATTTTCAGTCAATATTGCCTTTTGGGGGAAACTGTTGGATTTTGTTCATGAAAATACAATTTTACCTTTGTGAATAGTCCCACATTGGAAAATGAAAGGAAGTCCAAGAGTTTTATATTGCTTCACTTCATATTGGGTTTTGAGTAGTGTTTTTGAGCTTTATATTGCTTGGGCTTTGAATAACACATGCGCGCGCGCATGCCACGCCTCGCCTCGCCACACGGCCGCATGTGCGCGCCACGCCACGTCACGCCACGCCACGCCACGCCACACCACACACGGTTTTGCCTCTCAAGTTTTATTTTTTGCACGTTTTACACAAGTTTATAACGGTTGCGGGAGTTATGGAAACGTAATACGGATGCGGGATCTCTATGTGACGTACGCGGTTTATCAGCAATGGTTAAGAGCTCTAGGGGCTATATAAGGAGCTAAAGCTCCTTCGGAGAAGGACACAACAACAAGAAGACATCTTCCCTCAAAAATTCGGAGAGCCTCTTTCATTCTCTCAAAATTGCTCTGCCACTATTTACTTATAATTTTTCGGACAACCATCTTCGTCTGAGCAGAAGCTCTGCTACCCTCGCCCGAGTACAAAGGTCGGCCGTTTCCAGGGGCTTCTATCGCTAGGGGGAGAGGATCGACTGCGCCAGAGCGATAGGCGGGTCCTCTATCTTCTAGGGTAGTGAATCACGACTGCACCGGTTCAGGTCTGATTTTTCTAACCTCAAATTTCAGATTTATACGTTTTGTTTATTTTTTGACAGCACTTTTGAACTATGAAAAAGCGGATCAACTTTCTAAATTAAGTTCTTCTCAAAATTAAACAAGGTTTGAGCACGCTCTAATTTTAAAAGATTGTTGAACATGTCCTGACTTAGTTAAGCAAAACCTAGTCCAAAACTAATCTTATTTTGAAATTGCCAATCACATAGCAAGTACAATTTTAAACTTTGGTAACGCATAAAATAAAGATGTATGTTGCGGATGGGGCCCAGATGTTATTCTCTTAATTTTAGAAGATAATTTGTGGATAAGCTTGCTGTATTAGAGCCACCTTCTTCATAAATGCTTATAAGATATTGCCCAATTAGGAACAAAGGCAAATGTGAGCTTCTCTTTGTCCAAAACAAAAGGCTTATTTTCATTTTCGCTCTACTACTCATTTCACTCTTTGATACCTTAAAAGTATTTTTTTAAGGCTTTTGATACCCTAAAATTTTAATTCCATTTTCACTTTATTATTCCAATCAGATTCTGTTAGATTCTTTGGTTAATTTATATTAAATTTATATCATTTAATACTCTCATTCACTGCTATTCGGAACTTTTGAGTTTTAGGATCCCTAGCAGCTAGATAAAATAGACCTAAATTTAATAAGTTTAATACAAATTAAACATAAAACCAAAGAACATCAAGGCCGTGGCATCAAAATGAAATAGAATCAAAACTTTAGGTAAAAAACCGTGTAAAAAATATTCAGGCATCAAAGTTAAAAAAAGTTAAAATTTGAGGCGCCAAAGTGAACAAGTCAACCTAAAAAACTGGCCAATCACAAGTGATTTGGACGGTTGGGAGGTTTTAATATGGCACTCACGGTCTTAGTTTTAATTTGGTGCTTGGTTATTAAGAAAAAATGGTTTTTTTCCTTTAAACCCAAAGTTTTAAGCCCATTATTTTTAAATTCACCTACTTCTGTTTGTAACCATACACCTAAACAGCTTTCCATTTTATCTATGCAACGCGAGGGTTGCGTTGCGCCTCGTGAACAAAAGGCTCGCACCCTCGCGTTCGCGTTCCCTCTCGCGAACACAAGGCTCGCACCCTCGTGCGAACGTGAGGATCGCGTTTCCTTTCGTGAACACGAGGGTCGCACCCTCACGCGAATACGAGGGTCACCTGCAAACGCGAAGCTCACCCGCATGCCGCGAAGCCACTTGCATGGTGGCCACAGTGGCAGCCAACATGGCGCCACCTAGCCCCGATGTATCCGTGCAAAGTACAAAGTACACCTTACAAAGCGCCACTTTGTAATGTCGTGAATTTTTTATACTAGTTAAAATAATTTTTTGCTATGTTAAAATATTCAATTATTATTTTTAAAAGAGTATCTGTATATTTCTCGATTTTCTAGAATTTTCTACGACTTAAAAGTTCAATTTTTATATTTTTTAAATGATTTTGATATTTATAAATTAATTTAGTGCAGTAAACAAATTTCTAGAATTAATCCGTTGTGTTATCGATACTATTACGCATCATTTTGAATAATACGTTGTATTATTTTTACTATCACGTATTATTTCGTATAATATGTTGTATTATTAGTACGTATTATTTTATACAATTTGTTATATTATTTCTACTATTGCATATTATCGGTTGTATTAGTACAACTGGTACGTTTTGTAGTGTAGATAATTCTTCCATAATTATTTGTTTTTAAATGTAAGTAATTATATTTTTTATTAATTATTCTTGTTTAATTATACAATTTGTTGTATTATTACTACTGTTGCATATTACCTGTCGTATTAGTATAACTGGTACATTTTAATGTGTAGATAATTTTCTCATAATTATTTAATTTATTTCATAATTAATATTATTTTTAATTATTTTTCAAAACCATGAATATCCCTAAGTGTATATATATATCTTCATCTTTTTCCTCTCTCTCCTCCTTCTCTCTCCCTCTCTCTTTTCGTTCACGCAGCCGCCCTCTCCCCCGACTCAGCCACCGCAAACACAACACTACCTCCTTCTCCGTTTCCCCTCATCCAACTCCACCATCGAGAACCCCTCCCTCATCGGTCGCACCTACCTCTCTCTCCTCTTTTTTCACGCTGCCAACTTCAGATCTCTCTCTCTCTCTCTCTCTCTCTCTCTCTCTCTCTCTCTCTCTCT
>BQKN01063247.1:0-12432 GCA_022839385.1 Asparagus kiusianus
ATATATATATATAATGTGTGTGTGCGCGCGCGTGTGTGTGTATACAGGAGTAAGAACTTTGGATTCGTTTATCAAACAGAGGAACTCGACATGAATGGTAGGTAACCTTTCATTATTTCCTCTCAATTCTTGAGAGTTCGATTGATTACTTCCTTGAAATTCCTACAAGTTGATGTGTGATGCTCAGTTGTGTATCTTATTGCTTTCATAATATTCATATTTGAATCAATGCCTCCATGGGCTATTATTGATTGTTTAACTATTGCTATCTTGCTATTTGTTCATTTCGATATTATATCATTGATATTCTCTAAATGATTATATTATGGGAATTTTGACTTGCTTCAATAATTCTAGTATTGAGAATGATAGTATTCTTTCATTTAATAGTTTATCAATACTCTATATTTATGGATTATGCTCTACGTGAAGTAAGTTTCACTGACGGGTGGAAATGAAGGTTCAACCTGGTGGGGACATGTCCAGTGTGAGGAAAAAATATGAATTTCCTACAAGTTGAAATTCTGAATATTAGAGGTTAATTATTCATATTGACATCTGTTATTTTATTTCAATCAATGATTATGATATGAGTATTAGTAGCTTATCACTGAGATCTATTCAAATTCAAATGCCTTTATATATTTTCCTTTCTTTTATCCATTTATATTATACTTGAAATTTTTATGATTGTCTATTGGGTCTTAGGCTCACCCCTATTATTTCTGCATCTATTCGCAAGTCGTACAGTTAATAAGGACAAGGGGATCACATACCCCAATGAAGAAGATTAGCTCCTGTGACGATCATAGTAGGAGTTATTTTATATTTACTTTTGTATTACTTTTCACTTATTGGACATGTACTAATGTGTATTGTAGCTATTATCAAACTTTGTACTATATTATTGTTCCCTTTATCTTTCTGCTATTCTGGTATTCTGTGAACTCTGCTGTCAATTTTGTAATTCTAGGTGTTGTATATATATTTCCACTACTTTAATTATGCTCTCCAGTATTACTGTATATGTATAGGAGTGTATGTAAAAATTGAACAGGTAGACTCTCCTTATTACGGATGGGTCATGCCCAATTTTTGGTACATTTGGGCATTACATCGGTTCTTTGGGCCTCTATTGAAAACAACCCTCTCTGGATTTGCAGAATCTTCAAATCATGTAACACGTCATAATGTCATAGAGATCAAAAAATAATTCTGTAATTAATTTTTTGGCAATGAGAGATGAATAGTTTTTATGTTTATTAGTTTAAAGGAATCTCTACAATTTTGTTACTAAAATATAATTTTTACAAGGGCTTATGTGTTAAAAAGTCTAAATAGATTTTAAGTCAAAAGCGGTCAACCCGATAGTTAACTCATTAAGTCAATGATCTCTATGTAAGGCCTATGAAACTCTAGAGATCAGAATTTTTGAGATTTTTGATGCATAGAGGATATGCCAAGCTTGAAGGAAGAAACATAGAGCTTTTTGACGCACATTTATTAGACTGGAGATCACCTTTTTGATAGAAAAATCCTCAATAGATCCATGAAGGATGTCCATGGAAGCTCAGGGTAGGTGAAGAACGAGTTACTAATATTTGCTCTCCATACTAAAACTCTAATGTAGTTATTTAGTACCCTATGGTCCGTTTGGCACACTTGCGTTACTCCAATCAAGAACAACTCTTTGTCCTTTCAGTATTTCTGAGGCTTGTTCGCACTGTCCTATTTCTTGGGTGGAAGTTCAATGAGCAAAAATATTAATAACTTTAAGATTCAAATTGTAAAAAAATAAAATTATTAAACTTACCCTTCTCAATCTCTCTATCCTTCATTGGAATTGTATTTTCTTTTCTAGTCTTTATCAAATCACCCCGCTCTAATAATTTTCTTACTGTAGGTGGATTAAGCTGCTCAGATCTAGACTTATATTGAAATGCATCTGACAATAATGGTAGATGGTGAATACCTGGTATAAGTGGTCAGAAATTGTCGGCCATTCATCACAAGAAGATGGTGTTCTGGAACCACTTAAAAATTAAAGATGATAATCAATACAAAAATATTATTTAAAAACTATGTAATATTAACTACTAAGTACCATTATGAGAAGATGATGTTGATAGTTCTTTAGAGGACCATTAAGAGAAGATGGTGTTGATAGTTCTCTAGAGGACCCAGGTATAGAACGACCCGAGCTTAGAGTCACTGAATGTGATCGATCATCTAAAAAACTAAAGACGATATTAAAACAAATAAATATAAAGAATAATAAAAAATAAAAAATATGAATTACCAATATGAGGAGATGGTGGTAGCAATGTCACCTTGAAATAACTATCGCTTGGGGTCATGAATCGTGATCGATCACGCCTTCAAAAGAAAGCCTCTTACCTCTCATCTGCAATTTCTATTAAATTGTTAATATGCATAAGAAGGAAGGTGTAAATGCTTAACAACCATTTATTTACAATTTATTTTTTCACTTCTCATTTTCTAACTTTAAAAAATATTTAAAATTTCATACCTTCTACATCTTGCTCTTTATGTCTTGAGCAGGATCGTGTCCATATCATTTTGGCAAAATTTGCTATGTGCTTTTGTTTTTTTATTCCCGGAGTTTTGAGCTAGAATTATTGGCTTCAATTAAAATCAGAAATGTTAGTCGAGTGTTGAGATTAAACAAGGTGACATTCTGCAGATAGAAATAGTTTTGCCAAACATCATCTAATGAATTAATGAGTTCATTGTTATTGTCTTCTCCAGCCTCATCATCATCTTTGTTGTCATTAGGAAGAACAACAGACATTGGCTCTTTATACCAATTGGCCCAAGCAGTTGCAACCTTTAGATTTTTACATTGAAACATTGATTTGCCTATTCTGCAAAGATAAGCCTATCATCTAGATAAACTTCTTTATCAAGATTGACAAGAGTGAACCCATAATGCTCCAGGCGCGATTTTGCAGGAGACCTTCGAACCTTAAACATTAAGTGACTACATTGGTTTTCCTTACCATATCCGTAAAATATATCCACATTATCTTCCAATTACCCATAATATAATATGTTAACTTCAATAGGATTTTGATCTCTAGTGTTTGAAAAATAATCTTGAGTGAAGCATCCTATGACATAACATTTTGGATTACCCGATTCTCGCCATTTTCCAGTGTTCTAAATTTATAGCCATTAACAAAGTGTTCTTTGTATTGTCTTACTTCGTAGTAAGGATGTTATGTGTGAATCTAAATTTCTTCGAATGTTGAGGTACCATTGAGACTCTTTTTTGACCTAAGCAAAACATGCATCAGCCACATTTAATAGTTTAACTTAAACTATAAAAATTTTATACAATTAAAATTTTAAGACACTTACTTCATTTCTGAACTAGTTTGAGAAATCTTTCCTGTGTTTTTAATACCATGTGCTGCTATTCTACCAGTTATTTCATTTTTAAGCTTATGTAGATTTCACTTAATATTAATAGAAATAGATACTAGATTAGCATTTAAAAACCTTCATCTTCTAAATTTTATGTTACCTTTGATAGACATCAAACTTTTCAAGGCTTTTCAGTATAAATGCATAAGCCTCATACAACTCAGATATGGGATAAACAATGATTTTATTGTCCCTCGCTAGTGCCTTGCATGTTGTTTTTCCATTGTAGATGTAATGAGATGCAAATTGAAGGCATTTGTTAGCTATATAAATTTTGGCAATCGAACCCTCTGGACGAGCTTGATTTTGCACTAGGCCTTTCATGAAGCCTAAACATCTACAAAAAATGAAAAGGATATTATTGACAAAGGTGTTTAGATTTTAAGATTACATACATATTTAATGAAGTTGTTGAAGCACATAGCCTCTCTATCAGATACATCCAATGGTACATTATGGTCTTACAATTATAGCCTCACTTGATAGATGTTGTGTAAGATGGATCATGGTTGTAAAAAATGGTGAAAATATTACTTCCATATTGTGCATAGTTCAGCCACTTCCACCTTAAGTTTTTTAAATTGAGTCACATCTATAAACTTTGAGCATAATTTTCTAAAGAATCCATATTATTCAATTATAATCTTGGACGCTTCTTTCACTACATTGTTACAAAGTGTAATCGGGAGCAACTGATGATGAAAGATGTGATAATCATGACTTTTCAGACCTAAGAGTTTCCTCTCTTGCACATGGACATTATTTGATATATTAATTGAATATCCATCAAGTGACTTTAATGATTTGAGGACTTCAAAAAATCTCTACATCTACTCTTTTGACGTTATAATATGAGAAGAAGGCAACTCATATTTGTTAAATCCAACTTCATGTGGTTGCAAATCTTTCTAGATATCCAATGCAACTAGATATTGATGAGCTCATAGATTGTCCTTTGATTTGTTGGCATCTTACGTGAGTGTTAACACTAGATTGTCACAAATATTTTTTTTCAATATGTATGACATCTATGTTGTGTCAGATTTTAAGCTTTTGCCAATAAGTTAGCTAGACAAAGATATTGAATTTCATCTAGTCTATGGGTAATTTTTTAGTTTCATTATCATCTTAAACCCTCTGAACAAATCTCTTAGTGTGACGCCCCTAGTTAAACACAAGGCTGCAGTCCAAGATGAGCCCAATGATGTCAAACATGCCATGCACCCAACACTATGCAACAACATATTTCACCATCATAGTAATATCTCTATAGTGGAAGTCAAATAATGATAAAGTATAGGTACAAAGCAGATAGGATAATGATAATAATGCAAAGAATACTATATAGATAAGATCCAACAATAAATATAAACGTGTTCCAACAGAAACAACGAAGTATATTTGACAATCTGAAATAAAGTAATAAATTCTTGAATACAAGAGTCAACTGAATACACTACTAAGGCACTCAGCCTTCGATATGAAATACATCTCTTAAAGAATACTAAACTCATAAATATCAATTGTGGGGTACTAAATATCTAGTAAATAAATGACGATGATCTAAACTATATCTCCGTCAACATGCAACTCTCCAGACGCCTAACTCGCTACCTAAAAAGAGGGAGAAACAACGAGTGTCAAAACGCTAGCGAGAACATCTCCACCACTACTAGGGGGAAGGGGTGAGGAGTATAAAAATACAAGTTAGTACATATAGATATATAAATCATCTAGCATAAACTAAGAGGAATTAAGATTTAAAATTCACAACATGAGAATGAGTACGTCGAGCAAAATAATCTAAATAAGAAAACCCTCAATGTATTACCCATGTATCTCAAATTGTAAATTGCTAAATCCCAACTCCAAGATCCTATGAATACAATAAATCAATAAAAGAAGTACACTTGATACGGGTGTATCTTCATTGCTTTAGGAATGTAGCAATTCTCATGGAAGCTTGAGGATAGATAATTCTCATGGAAACTTGAGAATAGAAGCTTGGAAAATATTGTTGGCGAATGCAGACTGATTTGTATGACTATAATTTCAAAGCTGGCAGAAAATAGCTTATCGGTTGATCTACGGGTTCGCCAGTCGCTCGATGAAAACGCATGGAATCATGCAAAGTTTCTTCTCGGTCAATTGATAGATGATCAGTCGACTGACAGACTCATCAGTCGATTAACTAAGAGGATCAGTCGACCGATGAAGTTGTGCACGTTGTGCACATTCACAACCAGTCGACCGATGGCTTCATCAGTCGACTAACAAAGACAAACCAGTCGACTAACGGGCGGGCTAAAATCTGTTTCCTGGTAGGTTTGGTTTCTAGGGTTTATATAAATTGTTAAGGGGAGAAAATCCATGAGTTTTGAGAATAAAGAAGTTTGTTCTTTATTATAGAGAGATTGTAAGGAGAGATTTATAAATAATTGATATTCATAATCAAGAGAAGGTATTTTTCTTCGCCATATTGAATTGTTCGTGTGTTTTGTTGTTTTCTTCTCAAATACACCTTTTATAATTCTGTGATCAAAGGTACTCGCATGATGACTCGTACCAAGTTGGTATCAGAGCTTTTAGATACTGTGAAGGGCGTATCCTGTGCATGGTCCTTACTCAATCATAGTACAAGAAGCTAGGAAAGATTCTTGTTTCTTTGGAAGAAGTCCATAAATCAAGGAAGAAGAAGATGACAGATAGCGACAATTCAACAAGGCTTGATGTGAAGGAGAAACAGATCGAGACAATCAGTTCGACTCTCACGAAGCTCATTGATCTCATCCACAGAGGCAACAAGAAGGTTGATTCTTCAATGGGTTCAAAGAGGAAACCTATAGAATTTGATGGAAATAAGGAGAATTCAGACTCTAATGAGGAGGTCGAAGCTATCAAGATTGTTCCATATCAAGGAGAAAAGGGTTCTGACTAGAATTTGAAAATTGATTTCAAAGTGGAGATACCTGTTTATGATGGGACTATCAATGTTGAGAGGCTTGATGATTGGACTAAGCGTATGGAGACCTATTTTACTCTTTATGGCTATTCATCTAAGGAGAAGACCATTTTCACGACACTGAAGCTTTCCGGGCATGCTTTGACATGGTGGAAGTCTTACTACAAGCAGGAGAAGAAATCTATGTCGTGAAGCAGGTTTAAGGAGCTACTAAGGAAGCAGTTCTACCCGGTGGGATTCCTTGAAGAGCGTTGGTACAAGTGGTATAGCTTACGCCAATTATTCAATCAAACCGTTCAAGAGTACACTATAGAGTTTCAACAATAGGCTATGGTCCTCAACATTTTAACAGAGGAGTATTCTTTTTTATGAAGTATATGGCAGGTTTGAATGAATTTATCGAGAAGGAGATGAAGCTATTCACGGTTGAGTCGATTGCAGAGGTGAGCGTGAACGCTATTGCCATTGAAGGCAAGCAGAAGAAGAGCAATGAGACAAAGGGAGATGCCAAGCAAACTAGAGGTAAGTCTAGTGACACCCAACCCAAGAAGGAGAAGAAGAAGCGTGATCCCGGTAAAGTAGGACTGACTTATAATCATTGCAAGCAGACATGACATGTCGCTAATCGGTGTTGGGAGAAGTATCCTCATCTCAAAATGAAGGGGTTGAAGAAGAAGGAGGAGAAAAAGACATATGTGATAGCTTAAGGCCCGAAAGAAGTTCCAGGGATGACAAAGCCTAATAGTAGTCTTAACCTTATGGCAAGGAAGCAAGCCACGAAGGAGGATGAAGATCCCAGAAAGCAGCTCTTTGTTATCAAATTACGAGTGAAGACCAGCTTGGTAGATGTCATAGTTGATCCATGTAGCCAGAAGAACTTGATATCCAAGACCTTGGTTCAGAAGCTAAGTCTGAAGATGGCCAAGCATCCAAAAGCCTATCCATTAGGGTGGATTCAGAAGGAGGCGGGGCTGAGTGTAGATATTCAATACACTTTTAGATTTGCACTCCACGAGTTGTATATTGACGAGGTTACCTGTGATGTCATTCTATTGGATGTTTGTCAGGTTATACTGGGCAATCCTTATTTGTGGGATAGGTACACAGTCTATGACAGGCAGGCCTAGAAGTACATGTTAACCAAGGATGGCGAGCAGTTCATATTTCGTTCGATGTCTCTTCCACAGGAGGCAAGCTTGGTGACAGTGACTCAGGAGAAGAGGCTAGTGAATGCAAGCAAGAAGTTTGTTCTATTATTCATTAGGCCTTATGAGGAGCAACTAAATAGAGTATGCTTGACTACCTTGAGCAAGCTTCAGGAGGAAGATCTTGACAGGTTGAAGGCCAAGTATGCAGACTTTTTTTAGAGATCACTGGACTACCACCAGTGAGAGCTTTGTTGGTGGCGATGCGTGTTTAGCTATTGGTGCCTTTGGAATATGTGCAGATGTACACATCCAGCAGAGACTTTAGCAGTGTGTTCAAGCATGTGAAGGATGGTCGGAAGGGGGAGTATGAGCTCAGAGCAGATGGTTTGTTGTATCGTGAGATATCACTTTGCATTTTGGAGGATGGCGATCGGTTGCAGTGGATTAGAGAGGTACATACATCATGTGTGCATGGTCATTGGGATTCAGAAGAGGCTTCTCAATCTTCGATGCCATGTCTTTTGGCCAAAGGTATTAGAGGATGTTATGTTGGAGGGTGTAAACTATGTTACATATCTAAGCCTTCTAACAGAAAGAGAGGATTGTATCTAATGTTGCAAGTGTCTTCTAGACCATAGGAGAGTATTTCTATAGATTTCTTAGGAGTGTTACCAACGACCAAGCACAAGCATATTGATTACTTGTTCGTTATAGTGGACTGGTTCAGTAAGATTGTGATCTTGATTCCTTGTAAGAAGACCATGACGGGAGCGGGTACAGTGCAGTTGTTCTTTGAGTATGTGTGGAAGCACTTTGGTTTGCGGAGTTTGATTATTTCAGATCGGGATAGCAGGTTCCTCGGACATTTTTAGGATTCCTTGTGGAGTTTGATGGACACTAGATTAAAGAATGCACGGCCTTTCATTCACAAACAGATGGGCAGATAGAAGTAGTCAACCGAATTATGGTTCACATGTTGCGGGGGTATAATTCCAGACATCCCAAGACTTAGGATGAGTGCTTACCATATCTTCAGTTTGCTTTCAACAGGGCTATTCATGGATCTTTGGTAAAATCACCATTTGAGACTTGTTACGAGTTTCTACCTTCAAGTCCATTCGATCTAGTATTCTCTATTGAAGCTACAACCAACTGCATAAAAAGGAGTGAAAGACAGAAGGCTTAGCGATTTCTAGAGAAGATTGCGCAGATTCACGCCGTCGTTGAAGCACAATTAAAGAAGTTACAAGTGAAGTACAATGCGAAACATGATCAACATTGAGTTTCCTATAATTTTGGCAAATGTGACATGGTGTGGCAGAAGTTAGGTAAGGAGCGGCTAAAGGGAGAAGGGAAGAAGTTGAATCATATACGATATGGTCTGTTTTAGATTCATGATCAGATAGGGGGCAACGCCTTTAAGCTGGATTTGTCACCTTTCTTAGGCATGTATTCGGTGATCAATGCCGAATATTTGAAGTTGCTCGAACCTCCATTGTTGGACAATGAGGGTGACGACAAAGTAATCTTGCCGCATGTTAAAGACTTGTGGTTTGATAGAGAAGAACCGCTAAAAGAGGATTACATTTTAGAACAGAAGGTGACTATGACTAGGTGGGGGATGAATGAGTCATTTCTGGTAGCGTTAAGGTTAGGTTCCTAGTAAGGCCAAGTGGTTCAACAAAGAGGGAGGAACTCGCGAGTTTCCTCAGCTGAAGTTCTAACTTGAACATGACTTCATGTTCTTAAAGGAGAACCATGATACAGGTGTATCTTCTCAGCTTCAAGAACTTATCGATCCTCATAGGAGCTTGAAGATAGATGATTAACATGGTAGCTTGAGAATAGAAGCTTGGAAAATATTGTTGGCGAACGTGGACTGGTTTGTGCGACTATAATTTTGAAGCTGGCAGAAAACAACTTATCGGTCGACCGACGGGTTCGTCAATCGACCGATGAAAATGGCTAGAATCATGAAAAGTTTTTGCTCGGTCGACTGATAGGTGATTAGTAAACCGACAAACTCATCAGTCGACTGTCTAAGAGGATCAGTCGACCGATAAAGTTGTGCACGTTGTGCACATTCATGACCAGTCGACCGACGGCTTCATCAGTCGACTGATGAAGAAAAACCAGTCGACTGACAGGCTCATCAATTGACTGATGTCAGATTGTTTGGGCTAAAATCTGCTTCCTGACAGGTTAGATTTCTAGGGTTTGTATAAATAGAAACTCTATTGTTAAGGAGAGAAAATCCATGAGTTTTGAGACTAAAGAGGTTTGTTCTTTATTCTAGAGAGATAATGAGGAGAGATTTGTAAACAATTGATCTTCATAATCTAGAGAAGGTATTTTTCTTCACTATATCGAAATGTTCTTGTGTTTTCCTGTTTTCTTCTCAAATACACCTTTTATAATTCTGCGATCAAAGGTGCTCTCATGGAGACTCATACCAACACTACCAAGCCTCATCCAAACCAAGTCATGTCAAAATACCTCACACTACCCTTAAGTAAGTGGCACAGTAACAAGGATCAAAATCCGATAAAAGAATATTGTATAGTAAACGTCATGTATGACAATCTTAGTCTTATACCCTACACTCGGGGTAGATATCATGGGAGTATATATATAAATCTATGTGATTCTCTATAGGAAAAATAATGATGCTGAGTAAGGTGCTTACAATATCTTGTGGCTCACTACCTTACTCAATCACCCTGTGGAAATAGGCATATCAACCTATTCTGGAACACAATGCAAATCAAATCGATGTGGAGTCTTGGTACTTGCAACCGAACTCGAATGCTCTGCGGTGTATATGCATATCAGCCTAATCCGAAAACACGATGCATCATAGAGTGAAGTCTATCGCGGTCTTATTGTAGTATACCAACTAACACACTCTGAGTGTAGTCTACAGCAGTCTCATTGTAGTATACCAACTAACCCCACTCAGTATCCACAACTATCGTAAACCGAAACAAACATCACTTCCTATCGTGAGCAAACTCAAAGTGTTAGATTATGCACCTCTAACAGCTCGTACGTGCTCAAACCAATACGTACACACTCTTATAGTCATGCACGTGTGTCAACGTACATCTCATACTTTGTGGTTACAGTCATACGTACGTAGAATACAAAATATCCAAAACAGCTAACATCGATCGATCGAAACACACCATCGGTCAACCAACAACATCGTGCACAAACGTGCACATAAGACAACCTTGATCCATCGACCAGATGACTTTTGTTGGTCGACTGACCAGAGGAAGTTATCCAGGTTCCTGCGAAACCATCAGTCGACCGATACCTTGTGATTGGTCGATTGAGCAAAATCTGACGACGATCAAAATTAAAGTTGTAATCTATAATACATCAAAATCAAGATTTTTCAAATAACACACATGTATTAAATCTTGTTTA
This sequence comes from Asparagus kiusianus, assembly GCA_022839385.1. Classification (NCBI taxonomy): domain Eukaryota; kingdom Viridiplantae; phylum Streptophyta; class Magnoliopsida; order Asparagales; family Asparagaceae; genus Asparagus; species Asparagus kiusianus. Next base: position 10,990 of record BQKN01063247.1, read on the forward strand.
AGGTATTTAGGGTTTGATTTGCTACATGAAAACATAAATATCAATATAAGGGGATTCTAACAACCCTAACATGATCACGATTGTAAAATCATCATGAAAACAAAATCAAATTAGTAAAATCTTGTGTTTACTTTACTTCTAATTGAAAGTTCTAACTCAAGAATCTGTTTAATAACTTTTTAAATCAAAAAGATCAAATCTTTATATCATACAGGTTAAAGGTGTGATCTTTACACATAAAAATAGGTTTTAGAAATCCAATAAAAACCAAGTAAAACAGGGGATGAGATTGGAGGAGATGTAACTTGCCTCAAAATTCATGCTGAACTCCCATGAACGTGAGTGACACGATTCTCCTTCACCAATAGCCACGGATCTCGCCCTCTTCTTGATTTTTGCTTCTCAAAGCTCTCAAAACTCAGAAAATAAGTTCTAGGATTTTGAGAGGAGAGGGTGGCTGTTGTCCACTTGAAATATGAAGAAAAAGGGAAATTTTAGATATATATACTTATATACATACAAACAAACCCGAACCAAAAAAAAATCTTGACTCGAAACAGAATCCTACCCAAAACTGGGTAGTCATTGGCCGACTGGTTGTGAAAATCAGTTGACCGATAGCTACGCATCAGTCGACCGGTCATTCCCATCGGTTGACCGACCAGAACGAAAATCCAACTTACAGGTTTTGATATATTTTGTGCATGATACTCACATATATGCACGTATTCGATCTCAAATCGATTACTAACATACTTATTCATCCTAGAATAGTATCAACCATAATAAAAACCATTTAATATTATTTTTTATAATATTTTTAAATTTACAGGATTTTATATTCACCCCTCCTTAAAAGAATTTCTTCCTCGAAATTCTTCAAATAATTATAAGTCACAAAATTCTCGCGTTGTCTAGGATGCCATCCAAGACGACTCGATAATGGCCATATTCACTAAAATTAAAAAAAAATTCCATCTAGGAGGCATCCTAGATGGTTGGGCCATCTAGGATGCCACATTCTAGACAATTATTTCTTGATGGTTCTTGCACTTAAATATTCTAAAGTTTCTAAAAATGCCCTAAAGTTTTTAAAACTTACCTTCAAGTTTGCATTACTGATGGTAGTTAAGTGCAAGTTTTAAAGCTTTAGTAAGTGAACATTTTAAAAGCTTTATGGATTTACAAGTGCCGTGCAAGTTTTAAAAGCTTTAGGGTACACGTAAGTGTTTCCAAAAACAAGTGAGGGCATATAAGTGCAAAGTAGGGAAACTATAGGGCATTTTAATACAAGTAAGCCTTTAAAAGTAAGAGGAAAAATGAAGTTAAGGTTAATTTCAGTGAAACCCCTCAGACTTTAGATTGTTATACATTACCCTGCTGAAGTGTTTTATTCTACTAAAATCTCACCTTAGAATTATTTCGTTTAGTCCCCTAACCACC
>BQKN01063247.1:12832-48570 GCA_022839385.1 Asparagus kiusianus
AAAAAACTTAGTGAAAATGATAAAATGGTAATTTTTGTTTTATTAAGAGATTATTTTCATTTTCTTGTCACATATTTGTCACGTTGATAGTTCTAATTTTGAAGATTAAATTAGAAATTTGGGGATGATACTTAGTATAGAATAAAAAGTTTGGAGATTACGTGCAATAGCCACTAGAATTCTGGGAAGTTTAGTATTAAAAAAAAAGCTCAGAGGAGTTTAGCGCAACACCCCAAAGTTAGGGGGCGCCTAAAATTAACTTAAAACTTTATATTTTTTTCTATTATTTAAATGTCAAACACAACAAAATGAAATAATAATAAAATTATAGTGGCACTCATTAGCTATTTTTTTTTGGATTATCAAACTTGAAAATTGCTTACCTGACCCCATAAGAGGGCGGCTGACAAAGGGCAGTCGCTTAGAGCGACTGCTCTTAGACTTCCTCCTAATGTACATTAGCTCGGGGTATTAAACAACTTCAGCCTTGGCCACGAACAACTTAAACCATCAAACACCCCCCACAATCTTGTTAAAACAACCTCAATTCATAAACTTAACCGTTCACATCAATTAACGAATTCAGCAACTCATATCTTATTCAATCGAATTGAATTGTACAACAATGGGAATTAATCATAATAAAAAACCGAGAAAACTGCAACCGACTCATCAACATATCCAAGGAGAGAATGTTGGATAGCGGATTCCTAATCTATTTTAGTAACATAAGGTTATTAGGATTCCTAATCTATTTTGGTAACATGAGGTTATTAGAATTCCTAATCTATTTGGTAATATGTTATTAGGATTCCTAATTTGATTTGGCTTTTGGTTTAGAATTCCTAGTATGTTTATGATTTTAGAATTTCTATATATATGGAACAATTGGAAGAGAGAATTTGGAGAAGCAAATTAGGGATATTTGGAGCACAGAAAAGATGTATTTTCTGAGCTATTTGTTTAGGGTTTTGCTTGGAGAGATTAAGAGCTTGTTGGTGAGATTAGTTTGTTCCTTCGAGTGATTTGTAATATCAGTTTGTACTCTTTCTCTATTAGTGAAAATCTCATCCCCTTTCTTGCCCCGTGGATGTAGGCAACTTGCCGAACCACGTAAATCTCTTGTGTTATTTGGTGATTGTGCTTATTTATTTGGTTGTGATCTCTCTTGTTTGGATTGTGTGATTCGACCGCTTCCGCGCCGCGCACAACAGAGAAGTGATGCAATTAAGGCGACACCACTCCTTACAAGGTGGATCCCTCACTGAGGTTGCATGCTCCTAAAAGGGGAAGGGCCTATTTGTTTCTAATGAGCATTAATGTAGCTGAAAATTAAAGGAGAAGGACCTGAGAATAATACTTTTGTGACAGATGAATATTGTCGGATACTCGTTTCTCCATTTCTTTTGACTGTAATAAGAGCGTACAAGTGAAACGAGGGGAACAGAACATCAAAAATTGTATCCTAATTAATTTGCAAGTATATAACAGTCTGTACATGAGAAGAAAGAATTGAAGGTTTTCAGATTCAAAGGCATCGACTTTTCTTCGTTACATTAATGCAAGATTGTATAGTTGAGATAGTGATAATATTACTATGTTAAACTCGATACAAACACATGGAACTCTAGTATTTACCAAACTGTACTATGAAAATCAAGTAAAAGAAGCCAGAAAACAAAACTCAGAACAAACTACATCCAACAGTTTATCCAGTCCAATAAAAGCAAATAAACCTAAACCGCGCGTAGGCAATTCTGATGCTCTGAGAAAAAGTGGTAAAGAGATCATATCCATGCCAAAACTAATTTAATTGTAGAAAAATATAAAACTAGGGAGTCGCTACTTCTTCTGATTCTCTAAGGGAAGCTAGGTGATTAATTGTTGATGGGAGGACGGCGATGGGGCCTTTGATGGTAATCTTTGTTCATCATTCTGAAAATATCAGCAGTAGCCTTTAGGAGCTTTTGAGTTCCCATGGTTTGATATGGCTCTTGAGATGCTTGGAATTTGCCAGGAGAATTTGAAACATTTATCGTTGGCTCAAGAGTGCTAGAACCCTGATTAGCCAAGAGAAACCGATGAATGAATTAGTTTCTAGGTATTAACTAAGAAAACTTAACCTCATCCTTGAACATTATCTGTTATGTGGTTTAGATAAACAAAATTCCGAAAAAAAATTCAGTTAGTTTTACTAGTGTTCTCGGAAACCTTCTTATACTACTTAGTGTGGTAGCTTGATATCTTGTTTCCCATATTTAGTTTCCTGTTCAATTTCTACGTGACAAGATGCGTATATGATACTATAAAGTGTAGCCAGATGGATGCCTGAATAAAAAAAAAAAAAGCAGGTAGAACATTTACAGACGTGATCTTCCATTGGCTGATTGATGTTGGAAAACCCCATCCAACATCATGCTTTGCTACACTTTGTTCTAAGTACACTTCAATTCCCACATAATAATGTGATACTCGTACACACAGTCAAGTTTCCCAAGTAACGAAGTTAAACCCTAATAAAAAAAAACATAACAGTTCTTCATATTATGCATGTCCTTGGCCGGGCATCTTGCCCCAGTTACTCACCCAAAAAAAAGGTTTTTCCATATTATTGTAAATAATTTACATGTGGTTAAAAAATAATATGATTAAAAACATTAATAAAGCCTTAATTAAAGGGATGATAAATACCTTTTTATATTGTGTCCCATAAGACTTGTTCGGAGAGTTTATATCCTTACCTGTACACAGAAGAGCAAAGTATTCAAATTGAAAAAAATAATAATATTAATAATAAAGAAAGAACGTACATACTCAATTCATCAATATTCCTCCTCACATATCATATAAAAGGTAACACGTACAAGTCCCTTTGTTCATAATAGCAATAACCAACCAAATATTTGAAAATAACATCATAAAGATGAGCATATTTGATTATAATATGATTAGATACATCACTCACCAAAACTCATATCACATTCAAATACACTATAAGGTTACTCTCCTAACACCGAGACTAATATCACATTCAAGTACACTCTTAAGGGTTACTCTCCTACCACACGTAGGAAATCACTACGCACAATAAACATGTAACAAGATAAATTAAGAGGAAATGTTTAACTTGAAACTATATAGAGCTTCTTGCTCTAGTTGTGCTTTGGCGGGTGGCGTTGGGGTGCACGGTAGTCAGAACTGAAAGGAACGACGAGACCAACCAAAGGCAGACCCCTATTACTACCCATGACAACACACCCTAGACTCAAAACCCTCTTCTCACCACGCTCACATTTCCTCACACTAGAAAGGTTTGCACCTGTGTTCATTCCATTTCTTGCTTCCTTTTGCGGTACGTCCAACTCGCCAGCCTTCCCTACTTTTAGCTTTCTGCTCTGGATGGAAACAATGGTTTTGCTCCGATCTTCGGGTTCCTGATATCCATAATGTATCGAGAATTTACGATCAATGATCAAGTTTATTGACAAGTACACTCATATATATGTAAAACAGAAAGAACAAAAATATCACAGAAGCACGAATTAGTATTCATACGTTGACACTCCCAAGGGCCTGGTCATTGCCTGCAAGAGCTTTGCTAGTGACTCCACGAGCAACCCACAAAGCTAGCAATAAACCTACTAAAAGGCTAGTGAATCTTAACTGCGTCATCGTGAGAATTCTCTTTTCTTCGCTGAACTTGAGGTTTTTTTTTTCCAATTAAAGCCGGAGGGGAAAGTGTGGGCGCAATGTTAGGCCGTTTTATAAGGGAGGAGTCGGACTAATTTACACGTATAGGTCAAAGCTAGGTTTCCACAATCTCCAATTCAGACATTTTCTAATCGTGAACTTGTCCTTTAATATATTTCATGCAACTTTTGAATACTTAATTTGCCTTGATTCTACACATGTACCTCGAAGAACTCAAAGCTTGTCTTTTGTATATACAAGCTTTGAGTACGTACAAAGTGAAGAATAAGTAATCAAACACAAAAATATGTACTGTGAATATTCCTTACCCGGAAGGGGGAAAAAATCTACAATTAGTACACTGGCTACTGAGAACTTTATGATATCCCAGCGAAATTAATCCCTGAGTATAGAGTGAAAAACTGTAGAAAATGATCATTATAAGGAAAATTCCTGGACAAAGTTCGTGAGAAAATGTTGGTCCCCGTAATAAAATTTTGGGAACGTACGCGCGTGTTGGTTCCTGGATTTAACAATAAGCTGGAATCCACAGGATAGTAACGTGAAAGGTTCACACCCTGGCTACAACTTATTGCACTTAATTTATATGCCTTCGCAATAGAATAATTGTTTTCAACATCCCTGATCTCCTCTTCCATAAGAACAGAAGCATAAAGTTTCTCACATGAACCGTTAATTGCTTAGTGACAATGACTACATGCGATCGATGAAGGGGAAAAAATAATAAATAAAAAAGAACCTCTACAATCAATACACGCTACTGAAACCCGTGATGTTACCCTCAAAGAAGTCACTGCGGGTAGAGTGAAAAATGCTCGAAAGTAATTATTACCCAGAAAAGAAAAATGTTCCTGGGAAAATCTTGGTCCTTTGGGAATGAGCTGGTATCCGCAAAATATTACCCTGAAAGATTGGCCGAGGTTATACCTTATTGCACATAAGTTTCATGTTGGTTTTGGTCGTGTGAAGAATGAAACCTGAATAAATTCTGCGAGGCTAAAAAATCTCGGGTCGGTCGACAGACGGAGGAGATCCGGTCGACCGAAGCGACTGTAGGAAACGAGCTCAGGAACACGCTCTGACTGGTCGACCGAAGCTGTGTTGTCGATCGACCGACGGTGACCAATCAGTCGACCGAAGGTGATGAACTGGTCGACCGAAAAGGTGCACGAAAACCATGTATGAAACTGCTTTCTGGCCGGTCGATCGACACACATGGTCCGGTCGACCGAAATCAGTTTTTCCAGTTTTCTAATTCATTTGGGAATCTGTTTTGGGTCAGGATGCTATACATACCTAAACGATTTTAGGGTTATTGTGAACACGAAAAAAGAGGGTTTTGACGGTTATTTGAGAGAGATATCTCAGAGAGATAAAAACCTATTTGTGGGCAGTGTAGTCTTCTTTAATTAATCAAGTTTTTTTTTGTGTGACTCCCGAAGATGTAGACTCGTTTGCTGAACCTCGTTAAATCTGCTATTATCTGGTTTGATTATTCTTTACTACAAGTTTTTCTTTTACTTTCTATGATTTCCTACTTGCTTACTTTCGGCACAAGATCCGAAAGGGCACAAGTTTGATTGTGTGTTTTGAATCCTCAACAACTAATATCAGAACTTTGTTCAGGAGATTTGTACGAGAGCCATAGCAAAGAAAAACAAATCAAAGATTGAGAAGTTTGACGGGTCACACTTCGCCTACTGAAAGTCGCAGATGAAGGATTATCTGTACCAGAAGGATCTTTATCATCCGTTGATAGGCAAGGCTAAGGGAAAGAAGGAGGAATCAAACAAGGAATAAGAAATCGAAAGGTTCTAGGGCAGATACAATTGTCGCTCGTCAAATTAGTCACCCATAATATATTGAAGGAGAAGACGACAATGGGGCTTATGGAAGCGCTCGCAAAGATGTACGAGCAACCGCTAGCCGCAAACAAGGTGCATCTTGTCAAGAAGCTCTTCAACTTTAAGACGACAGAAGGATGCTCCTTCACGATACACCCCAGCGAGTTTAACACGATTGTTGATCAACTTATCTGCGTGGACATCACATTTGATGGTGAAGTGCGGGCTCTATTGATTCTATCGTAGTTGCCTGATAGCTGGACAGGTTATGTGACGACAATCAATAACTCGACGGGGAAGGAGAAGTTGAAGCTGAGCAAAGTTGTTAGCATGATTCTATCTAAGGAGGTTAGAAGGAAATCGTCTGAATCAGAATGTTTAGGTTTAGCTCTAAATCTCAAATAGAGAGGCCGAATCCAGAAGAAGGAAAACCAGAACAGGAATCGGTCAAAGTCAAAGAAGAAGATGTCGACTCGAAGGTTAGGCCTATCAAAGGAAGTATTGGAACTGCGACCATGAGGGTCATATGTCTTCAATCTGTAAAGTACAAAAGAAGGATGCAAATAAGCAGGAGGCTCATATCGTGTAAGATACCTTGATCCTTGCTATGAACAGTGATTCTAATTCATGGGTAATTAATTCAGGAGCCTCATTCCACGCCACTGCTAATAGGAAGCTTCTTCAGAACTATGTAGCATGGGACTTTAGAAAAGTATACTTGGGAGACGACGAGCCTTGCAGTATTGTTGGAAGATGCAATTTGCATATTCAAATGAAGGGCTATAAGTGGAATCTGAAGAATATCAGACACGTATCGAAGCTAAAGAGGAATCTTGTTTCAATTGGCCAGCTTGGAGCAGAAGGTTATGTTTCAACATTTACCAGTGATTTGTGGGAAATCTCTAACGGTACTATGGTGGTCGCCCGAGGTAAAAAATAGGAACTCTCTACCTTACTTTACATGAGAGTGACACCCTCGCAGTTGCAGCTAGTAAGGAGAGTACAGATCTGTGGCACAATATGCTGGGACATATGAGTAAAAAGGGAATGAAGATTCTATACTCACAGTAAAAGCTAACAGGCATCTATTCAGTGAAAGTTAGTGTTTACGAGGATTGCATCTACGGGAAGTAGAAGAGTGTCAGCTTTCAGAAAAGTCGAAGACCACCTAAAGCTCAGAAGCTAGAACTTGTTCATACAGACATATGGGGTCCAGCTAGCGTGTCTTCTCTTAGTGGTTCGGTGTACTATGTCACATTTATCAACGACCACTCGAGGAATATGTGGGTATACTTCATGAAGCAAAAGCCTGAGGTGTTCAGGATCTTTAAGAAGTGGAAAGGCTATGGTAGAGAACAAGACAGATCTAAATGTGAAGTGTCTGAGATCGGATAATGGTAGAGAATATGAGTTAGAGGAGTTCAAGAGGTTCTGTGCTCTAAATAGGTTCTCTCCAATCAGTCGACCGAAGGTGATGAACTGGTCGACCGAAAAGGTGCACGAAAACCATGTATGAAACTGCTTTCTGGCCAGTCGATCGAAACACATGGTCCGGTCGACCGAAATCAGTTTTTCCAGTTTTCTAATTCATTTGGGAATCTGTTTTTGGTCAGGATGCTATACATACCTAAACGATTTTAGGGTTATTGTGAACACGAAAAAGAGGGTTTTGACGGTTATTTGAGAGAGATATCTCAGAGAGATAAAAACCTATTTGTGGGCAGTGTAGTCTTCTTTAATTAATCAAGTTTTTTTTTTGTGTGACTCCCGAAGACGTAGACTCGTTTGCTGAACCTCGTTAAATCTGCTATTATCTGGTTTGATTATTCTTTACTACAAGTTTTTCTTTTACTTTCTATGATTTCCTACTTGCTTACTTTCGGCACAAGATCCGAAAGGGCACAAGTTTGATTGTGTGTTTTGAATCCTCAACAACTAATATCAGAACTTTGTTCAGGAGATTTGTACGAGAGCCATAGAAGAGAAAAACAAATCAAAGATTGAGAAGTTTGACGGGTCACACTTCGCCTACTGAAAGTCGCAGATGAAGGATTATCTGTACCAGAAGGATCTTTATCATCCGTTGATAGGCAAGGCTAAGGGAAAGAAGGAGGAATCAAACGAGGAATAAGAAACATTTAATCGAAAGGTTCTAGGGCAGATACAATTGTCGCTCGTCAAATTAGTCACCCACAATATATTGAAGGAGAAGACGACAATGGGGCTTATGGAAGTGCTCGCAAAGATGTACGAGCAACCGTTAGCCACAAACAAGGTGCATCTTGTCAAGACGCTCTTCAACCTTAAGACGACAGAAGGATGCTCCTTCACGATACACCCCAGCGAGTTTAACACGATTGTTGATCAATTTATCTGCGTGGACATCACATTTGATGGTGAAGTGCGGGCTCTATTGATTCTATCGTAGTTGCCTGATAGCTGGACAGGTTATGTGACGACAATCAATAACTCGACGGGGAAGGAGAAGTTGAAGCTGAGCAAAGTTGTTAGCATGATTCTATCTAAGGAGGTTAGAAGGAAATCGTCTGAATCAGAATGTTCAGGTTTAGCTCTAAATCTCAAATAGAGAGGCCGAATCCAGAAGAAGGGAAACCAGAACAGGAATCGGTCAAAGTCAAAGAAGAAGATGTCGACTCGAAGGTTAGGCCTATCAAAGGAAGTATTGGAACTGCGACCATGAGGGTCATATGTCTTCAATCTGTAAAGTACAAAAGAAGGATGCAAATAAGCAGGAGGCTCATATCGTGTAAGATACCTTGATCCTTGCTATGAATAGTGATTCTAACTCATGGGTAATTGATTCAGGAGCCTCATTCCACGCCACTGCTAATAGGAAGCTTCTTCAGAACTATGTAGCATGGGACTTTAGAAAAGTATACTTGGGAGACGACGAGCCTTGCAGTATTGTTGGAAGATGCAATTTGCATATTCAAATGAAGGGCTCTAAGTGGAATCTGAAGAATATCAGACACGTATCGAAGCTAAAGAGTAATCTTGTTTCGATTGGCCAGCTTGGAGCAGAAGGTTATGTTTCAACATTTACCAGTGATTCGTGGAAAATCTCTAACGGTACTATGATGGTCGCCTGAGGTAAAAAATAGGAACTCTCTACCTTACTTTACATGCGAGTGACACCCTCGCAGTTGCAGCTAGCAAGGAGAGTACAGATCTGTGGCACAATATGCTGGGACATAAGAGTAAGAAGGGAATGAAGATTCTATACTCACAGTAAAAGCTAACAGGCATCTATTCAGTGAAAGTTAGTGTTTACGAGGATTGCATCTACGGGAAGTAGAAGAGTGTCAGCTTTCAGAAAAGTGAAAGACCACCTAAAGCTCAGAAGCTAGAGCTTGTTCATATAGACATATGGGGTCCAGCTAGCGTGTCTTCTCTTAGTGGTTCGGTGTACTATGTCACATTTATCAACGACCACTCGAGGAATATGTGGGTATACTTCATGAAGCAAAAGCCTGAGGTGTTCAGGATCTTTAAGAAGTGGAAAGGCTATGGTAGAGAACAAGACAGATCTAAATGTGAAGTGTCTGAGATCGGATAACGGTAGAGAATATGAGTTAGAGGAGTTCAAGAGGTTCTGTGCTCTAAATAGGATTCATTTGGAGAGGACTACTCCAGGGATGTTGCAACAAAACGACCTTGCAATGAGGATGAACATGACATTGATAGAGCGTGCAAAGAGCATGTATTTACATGCATGTCTACCTATGATGTTTTGGACGAACATGGTATATACGGTAGCTTATCTGATTAATCATGGGCCATTAATTCTATTAAATTTTAGGATTCCAGAAGAGGTTTTGAGTGGCAAGAAGGTTAATCTCTCACACTTGTGAGTATTTGGCTGAGCGGCATATGTTCATATCAGTGACCATGTCAGGAACAAGTTAGAAGCTAAGTCACAGAAGTATACATTCAGTGGTTATGACATTGATGAGTTCGGGTATTATCTTTGGGATGAGAAGGATAGGAAAATCATCAGGAGCAGAGATGTGATATTCAATGAGAAGGTGATGTACAAGGATATGAACAATACCAATGATAGCCAAAACAGTAGGAGCAGTACTAAGGATGCTGTAGGCTGTCTAAAAATCACAATAGATAGTTGATCCCCCATCAAACACCAATGATGGAAGTAACAATCTGACGACTTCCAGAAAGGTACAATTTGAGGACTTTCACGTAGAAGGTTACAATCTGACGACCTTCACAACAACTAATGAAAGCCCCAATTCAACAGCCTTCACAATCAACATTGGGAGTTACAATCTGACGACTCTCATATTTTCAAGGAGCCAAGACGAAGATTACAAGATGACGATCTGTGCAAAGCTCTAGCAAAAAAGGCTACAAATTGACGGTCTCTTCATATTAAAACGCAGATATCTCCCAAACCGTAAGGAATTTGGCAAAACGGAGGAAGCGAACCAAAGCCTTTAGCTTGGTTCGAATGGCTCCGTCTCGTCGAGATAGCCGATTTTCATATATAATTCGTCCAATTCCGACTTACGGTTTGAAAGTTATGACCTGTTCTTCGTAACAAGTTATGTTCTAAAGTCCGTCTACAAGATCAGACTTTGTCAGAACATTGGACTTAGCCTGAAGCTCGCCAAGCCCGTCTAAGGTTCGTCTCTGCATTACAGAGTCAAAACGCACATGTCAAATCAGCGTTATAACCTCAAAACATAGAGGTTATTCTTGTGGTATAACATCAAAACGCAGAGCTACGGCCCAACTCTGCGTTTTCAACATCAAAACGCAGAGTTCATCTCTAAAACGGCCCAACTGTGCGTTTTCAGCCTAAAACACAGAGTTAATCTCTAAAACAGCACGACCTGTGCGTTTTCAGCCCAACTGTGCGTTTTCAGCCTAAAACGCAGAGTTAATCTCTAAAACGGCACGACCTGTGCGTTTTCAGCCTAAAACGCAGAGTTAATCTCTAAAACAGCACGACCTGTGCGTTTTCAGCCCAACTGTGCGTTTTCAGCCCAACTGTGCGTTTTCAGCCTAAAACGCAGAGTTAATCTCTAAAACAGCACGACCTGTGCGTTTTCAGGCCTAACTCTGCGTTTTAGGTCCAGAAACGCACAGTTCGGGCCCAGAACGCTGTTTTCAGCGTTTTGACTCGTTCAAAGCACTAACAGAACGGTTTCAAAACCGTTTTCCCCACGATTTGGGGAGCTGTTTAAGAGGGGGTGGTTACACCCCACTCAGCCCATTGAGGAGTGGATTAAGGGGGTAGTTACCACCCGTAACCCCCCTATAAATATCAGAAACTCAATTGAGTTAAGGGATCAGATTTTTCTCATCGAAAAAGGGGAATTCGATCAAGGGGCATTTGGATCTTAGACTTGGCAGCGGAGAGATCTTCGGCTTGGCAGCGTGGGGAAGATCAACATTCATCCTTCCGCAACGTTCAACAACAGAGAGCTTTCATCCTTGGCTTATAAACCGATTTCGGTTAAATCTACTCTTTTTAAAAAGAGTTCAAACTCGTTCAGAGTTATCAACTCAGTCAGAGTTCAAAAACTTGCTCTGCAAGTTCTTCCAAGACTCGTTCTGAGTTCTAAGACTTGCCACGCAAGTTCTCCACAGCGTCAAATCGTGAGGAGAAGATATCGTTCCAGTGAATCAAAATGTGCGAATCGTCAACGGAGAGCAAACTCGACGTGAGCATTCGAGGGAGGCACTCCATCGCTACCGTGAAGAACCCAGAATTAAACAAAGGGGAGAATCAAATTCATTCTCCTCTCTTTTGTAATCGGAATCCGAATTGTAATCGATTTTGAGAGAATACAAGTCAAATTTTCTTTCATTGTCTTTTTACATCAAATTTCCACCAAACAGATGCAGGTGGACCTGATTACATAGATTTAGAGGACCTTCTAGATGGGAGAGACAACGTTAGTTCTGACCGAAGAACGGAGGAGACTCAAGGTGCAGAGACTACTACCCAGAGCGTGGAGCTTAGGAGGTCATCCAGAGTATCCAGACCGAATCCCAGATATCTTTCGTCACTAGATTATTTGCTTTTAATAGATTGCGGTGAACCAGAGTGCTATGAAGAGGCTATGCAAGTTAGTGAATCTCAGCAATGGAAGCATATAATTCAAAAAGAGATGGATTCTCTATACTCAAATGAGACATGGGAGTTAGCCCAGTTACCTTCACAAAAAAAAGCCTTGCATAACAAATGGGTATACCAGGTCAAGCAGGAGAGTGATGGAAGCAAGAGGTACAAGGCCAGATTAGTCGTGAAGGGGTTCCAACAGTGGGAATGAGTGGATTATATGAAGATTTTCCCCCATTGTGAAGCTTACAACCATCAGAGTAGTGTTGAGCTTAGCAACTGCTAAAAATCTCTACCTTGAGCAGTTGGATGTGAAACTAACTTTTTTTCATGATGACTTGGATGAAGAAATTTACATAAAGCAAATTGTTGGTTTTATTAAAAAAGGAAAGGAAGAGATGTTGTGTAGGCTCAGGAAGAGTTTATATGGTTTGACACAGGCTCCAAGACAATGGTACAAGAAGTTCGACAACTTCATGCAAAGCAATGGCTATGAAAGATGCGATTTAGATCATTGTTGCTACTTCAAGAGGTTCGAGTCTAGCTATATCATGATACTATTATATGTTGATGGCATATTAGTTGCAGGACTATGTTTAGAGGAGATAAACAAATTAAAGAAGCAGTTCACGAAGGAGTTTGCTATGAAGGATATGGGTGCAGCGAAGCAAATTCTTGGCATGTGAATCAGTTGAGATGAAGCTAAAGGGACGTTGAGGTTGAGTCAGGCTGAATACATCAAGAAGGTACTTCAAAGATTCAACATGAAGAATGCTAAGCCCGTCGGCACGCCCTTTGGAAGTCAATTCAAATTATTTGAGGAGCAATCACTCAAGACACATGCAGAGAAGGAGCACATGAGTAGGGTACCATATTCATCAGCCATTGGTAGCTTTATGTACGCGATGGTTTGCACGAGACCAGATATCACCCAAGTAGTGGGAGTTATGAGCAGGTTTGCAAGCAATCCAGGGAAGAAGCAATGGGAGGCCGTGAAGTGGATATTACGTTACTTGAGAGGGACTATGAATATGCTATTGTGTTTCAGGAGGAAGGAGTTGGTACTGCGGGGATACATAGATGCAAATTCTATCAGTGATCATGATACGAGGCGAAGCACCTTGGGGTATGTTTATACCTTGGTGTCGACAACAGTGAGCTGGGTCTCACGTCTTCAGAAAATAGTAACATTATCCATGATGAGGCAGAGTATGTCACAATGACTGAAGCCAGTAAGGTGATGATTTGGTTAACCAGGTGCCTGGAAGAATTGGGTTTGAAGCAGGGGAACGACGTTGTTTATTATGATATCCAGAGTGTTATACACCTTGCTAAAAATCTAGTATATCATGCTAGAACGAAGCACATCGATGTACTTTACCACTTTATACGCTAGCTGATTGAGGATGGAAAGTTATAGCTAGAGAATATTTTGGGGAGTCAAAATCCTACGGATATGTTAGTAAAAGCAGTGACCATTGACAAACTGAAGGTGGAGCCACACTAGGAGGATCAACGGGATCGCCTAGATGATAATAACTGAAGAATGGATTTTTCCGGGAAGGAGAAGATGCTCGTGAAGATGGAGGAGTTCGGGAGAGCTCGTTGATGGCAGTTTCATCTCCAAATTGGAGATTGTTGGCTTTGTTCGTGTAAAGAATAAAACCTGAATAAATTTTGCGAGGTTGAAAAATCTCAGGTCGGTCGACCGATGGAGGAGATCCGATCGGCTGAAGTGACTATAGGAAACGAGCTCAGGAACACGCTCTGGCCGGTCGACTGAAGCTGTGTTGTCGGTCGACCGAGGATGACCAATTAGTCGACCGAAGGTGATGAACCGATCGACCGAAAAGGTGCACGAAAACCATGTAAGAAACCGCTTTCTAGCCGGTCGACTGATACACTTGGTCCGGTCGGCCAAAATCGGTTTTTCTAGTTTCCTAATTCGTTTGGAAATCTATTTTGGCCAGGATGCTATATATATCTAAACAATTTTAGGGTTATTGTGAACACGAAAAAAAGAGGGTTTTGACAGCTATTTGAGAGAGATATCTCAGAGAGATAAAAACCTATTTGTGGGCATTGTAATCTTCTTCAATTAATAAAGTTTTTGTGGTGTGGCTCCCGAGGACGTAGGCACGTTTGCCGAACCTCGTTAAATCTGGTGTTCTCTGGTTTGATTATTCTACCTCGTTAAATCTGGTGTTCTCTGGTTTGATTATTCTTTCATGCAAGTTTTTTATTTTATTTGCTGTGATTTCCTGCTTGCCTATTTTCGGCACAAGATCTGGAAGGGCACGTGTTTGATTGTGTGTTTCGAATCCCTAACATTTTATGCCTTTTATTAAAATATAATATTATATATCACTCAACACTCACTATGAATTTAGAGTTTTGATGTACTAACAGGGTCCTTTGATATGGTGTTGAAGCATTCAAGGTTGGATTCCTATTAGTCCCCGATTTAAAGCTGATCTTAGCGGGAAAAAGAATAGCGGCACATGATTTCAGATTTAAGCTCATAAGGAAGAACCTCAGCCTGTGGAGACATGTCAGAATTTAAATTAAATCTCATAACTTTATAGTTTTGATGTAGTGGTTGAGTCCTTTTATACCTTTATATAGACTACTTGTTATTAGAAATAAACTTTTGTTTCTTTGGCAACACGAAAGTAAATAGAAAATAGAATAAAAGTTGAAATATGGCTCTAGTTTACATGTTTTAAACTTGAAAAGTGAATGTAAAATAAAAGTGAATAAAGTAAGTAGAAAATAGAATTTTTAGTTTTTCACTTATCATTTTAGTTTTTGTTGTCTACCTTTTTGCTAATGTTTTTAATGATAATGAAATAGAACTAGAAGAAAGTAAGTGCGACATCATTTTTCACATCAGCTTTCTCTTTTTATTTTCTGTCATTCAAACAAGAATTTCTAATAAAAAATAACAAGAAAATACTTTCTCAAGGAAGTACATTATCTATTTTTTTTAGATTCCATTTACTTAATTTCCGCTTGCAAGAATAGGACGTCTTTCACATGTATGATTGTAGTCTTCTTAGTGACCATGACTGAGTGCATTGGACGATATGCGTGTTTCGCGTTTGTCTGTGGTCACACATGCAATTGGGACAAGGAATGGTGAGATTTTGTGGGCAGGGACTTGGCCAGCCCACCAAATCCTAGGGTTCTGATATCTTTTTTAACTTCAAGCCCCAGGCCCCATACTTGAGCACACATTTAGAGGATGGTTTAGGGTTCTACGTATACTTTCATAGAATTTGTTTCTCTCATTTTACTAATTAATTACTAGCCATGAGGTGAGTGCAAAGGGCTCAAAAGAATATATAGGAGCTTAGCCCAAGTTGCAGTCGGCGCAGCTTCTTATGATAGTGGAGAGAAGCCTAATTAAGCTTGTTCTAAGTGCTTTTGATTGCCTTGATTTTGGTGTGCCATTAATCGGACGGCCGCAAGAGGGGAGCTTGAGTTCAAACATGTCGGTGGGATCTTGGTACTCGTTCACTTTCTCAAATGTTGATCTCAAGTTATGAACCCGTCAATCAAATTGACACCTAGCTAATGATTTGTATTTAAATCATGTAAATCAAGTTCTTAGATTATTGTGTAGACGTATTAATTAAATGCTGAAGGAGGTAGGTGAAAGGAACAATTGAGCTTCAGCTCAGATGATCAAACTCTTCAAAGAGGATTTGGAAGTTATGTTTCCCTCTCGTGTGTTAGATCTCAGTATGATGCAGTTGAGATTTGAACTTCCCTGATAAGCGTAGTATTCACGTCATAATAAGCATATGCATCTGTGTAAACTTGTCTAATTTGGTAATTAAATACCAGAACTTAATACATGTAAATATCAAGGGGGGAAAAGAAAAAAAACGAGGACTAATTATATACATGCATATCTGATATTTATATGAAAATCTTAAACATTAACCAATCAAACACAAGCTAAGGAAGAAGAAATGAACAAAATAGGTAACCAAAGAATAAAGAAATTCTTTTGGCCCAAAGAATGAATAAAGAAATGTTGAGTTTGTGATGACTCAAATCAGATGAGAAACAAGATTCGGTTTAGACTCTAATTAGGATTAGTTATACTATCCTAATTAGGATTGGATTGAAGCAATTAATTGAATTGGGAAATCCAATTAGGATTCAAGTTAGAGTTCTAATAGGATTGAGCAAAATCAATCTCTCTACATATTGTATCAATCCATGGGTTTAACAACAAGAAAAAAGATCTATATTTCATCATTGTTAGGGGTGTGTAGGTTTAACCTCTTGTAACCTTTTCTCAAAAGAAATAAGATATTTCCCTTTATCCCCGTGGACGTACGCGGATCATCTTGATTGCGTGGAACCACGTTAAATCTTATTGTTTGATGTTTGTCTTGATTGCTTGGTAGATTTGGAGTTTCTTAATTGTTTAAGTTTTATCTTCTGTGGCTTGCATACTTCAACAATTGGTATTTGAGCTACTATGGCGACCAAGATGACAACGACCAAGTTCGAGGTGGAGAAATTGAAAGGCCCTAGAGGGGGGGTGAATAGGGTTTATGGACTAATGAAATGCAATTAAAAACTTGACACAACAAATCACACACAAGAAGAAGTATAAAAACAATAATAAGAGAGTAGGGATAGAAAATAGTTAGCCAATTGTGACGCGCGATGTGTTCACGAGGTTCGGTCCTCCGACCTACGTCCCCGCTCCCCACTCTCGAGGAGAAATTCACTACACAACCGGTTGGGAAGCCGGAACTTCTTCTACACAGCGATCTCCTCTTGAGATCTTACAACCACACAAAGATCTCCACGAGATCAAGCTCACAACAGCAGCAAATGGAAGAAAATATCTCTCTTTACAATCAGCCTATGGCAAGAAGAGAGATTGCAATTGAAGCTTGGGATGTGAACTCTTGATTAGTGTGAGCAAATGAAAATTAGGACTCTTTGAAAACAATTAACTTAAGCTCAAGTAATTTGCAATAAAGATTGGTTACTGAAGTAGTTGAGGTAGTTAGGTATTTATAAGAAGTGAAAAAAGCATTTAAAACCCCAAGAGATCAGCTGAAATCCCAAGAAAATCGGAAGTCAACATCGTTACAAATATAGCCGTTACAGTGTTATGGGTCGACTCATCGGTGTTTATGAGTCGACTCATAAGTTACCGTTACAACCAAGAAAACAGCTTATGGGTCAACTCATAAAATTCATGAGTCGACTCATAATGCATGGGTCGACTCATGAGGTCATGGGTCGACTCAGCAGAAACAAAACATATATTCCAGCGCAGATCTTGAGTCGACTTATGACAGGCATGAGTCGACTCAACCTGTCGGGTCGACTCATGAACTTGTGAGTCGACTCAGCAGAAAGAAAAAAGAAACTACGCAGCAGTTTGTGAGTCGACTCATTGTTATGCATGAGTCGACTCATAAACATACACACAGAAAACTGGATTAAAAACCTTGAAGAAAAATATCAAATAAATCTATAAAAATGTAGAACTTGGCAAATAGTTTGTAAACACTTTACCATACTTGTTTGAAAAGAAATTTTGCAGATGGGTCCATGTATTTGTGGAAAATGTCTTTTTGACCCAAGTACTAAAAAAATGAATTTGAGAAAGTGTGTGTGTATGTAATATCCCATAAAGCTTCAAGAGAAATCTTCAATTACTTGCCTACATATAAATACTAGAGAGAAAAAAATAAAATAGCAATATCCCTCACATAGAAACATCTTCCTTGAGTCTTGATATTGCTTATGAGTTGATGAAGCTTCTATATAGCATATGATGTTCTTGATAAGCGTTGCTTCATCATTTTGCCTCCACCTCCTTTAGATATCATCGTTGTAGCTCATGTTCCATCCAATCCTCCATAACATGGTGCTAATGAATTGGATTCTACAATATGGCTCAATACACAATTAGCACCAATAATGGTGTTTGTAAATCATCATTAAAATAAAGGACCTAACAGAAATTTGACGGCAAGTAGAATTTTTTTCTTGTGGAAGATGCGCACATAGCCTTACTCATGAAGGAAGGGATCCACCGATCCCTAAATGGTTTCGAGAAGAAGCCATCCACTGTGGATGAAAATGAGTGGAAAGACATGGACGTCCGCGCAAAGGCTACAATTATCTTGTGCTTGTCAGATGAGGTGCTCTACAACATTATGAACGAGAGCACGACTGCGACTATGTGGTGCAAGTTGGAAAGTTTATATATGACGAAGAGTTTGTCAAATAAACTCTTCAAGAAGAAGCAGCTCTATGAACTTCGGATGAAGGAATGTACGCCTATTTTGCAACACTTGAACATCTTCAATAGGATTATTGGTGATTTGTTGGCTCTTGAGGTGAAGCTATAAGAAGAAGACCAAGCTCTTCTATTGGTGTGTTCGCTTCCACCCAGTTACAATCACTTGGCGACTACCATCATGTATAGGAAGGAGACTTTAGAGTTGGAGGATGTCATTTCGATGCTACAGAATAATGAACTCACCAGGAAGACGGACACCATAGAAGAATCTTAGGTATAGTGGCCAATGTAAAGAAAGGAAAGTCGAAGGGCAAGGAGCCGATCAAGGCTCAAGAAAATTCTAGTTATGTTGACTGTTTTTGGTGCAAACGACCAGGTGACTTCAAGAAGGATTGCAAGTTGTACAAGGAGTACTTGAAAAAAGAGGATGGCGGGAGTGACAGCACTAAGGGTAAGGATAACCATGCTGGTGTCGTAGAAGATCTCTGTGATGTACTAACTGGGAAGTCAGGTACGGGCAAGTATACCGATGATTGGTTACTTGATTCAGGATGCACATGTCACATGTGCCCAAGGAGGGAGTGGTTCAGCACTTACATGCCTGTTTCTGGAAGATTGGTTCTCATAGGGAATGATGCAGTGTGTTGGACTGTTGGCATTGGGAACGTCAGGATGAAGATGCACGATGGAAAGGAAAGGACTCTCTCTAATGTTCGGTATGTTCCGGACTTAAAGAAAAATCTTCATTCGCTGAGAGATCTTAAGGCTCAAGGGTGCAAGTTCAGTGGTGAAGGTGGAGCTATCACTATCACCAGGGGCGCTACTGCTATTCTTAAAGGGGAGTGCACGAGGAACTTGTACAGACTGGTAGGCAGTGTCATTGAGGGCAAGGTTTCAGTCGCAGCAGAGAAGAGTGATCGATCGAGACTTTAGCAAATGCGTCTAGGACACATGAGTGAAAGGGGTCTGCAAGTACTTCACGGCAAGGGCGTGCTTTCATGAATAACTCAATGCAAACTTGACTTTTATAAGTATTGTGTTATGGAGAAGCAACGTAGAGTATCTTTCTCTACTTCGCAGCATAAGTCCAAGGGGTTGCTAGATCTTGTCCACACTGATGTGTGGGGGCCCTCATCAAAGGCATCCATTGTGGGTGTGAGGAATTATGTTATCTTCATTGATGATTTCTCCAAGAAGATTTAGGTCTATTTCTTGAGGCAGACGTTAGTGAAAAATCAGAAAGGGCTGAAATTGAAAGTCTTGAGGTCAGATAATGGGGGTGAGTATACCTTTGGGCAATTAAAAGAGTACTAGACTAATAAAGGTATCAAGCATTAGTTAAGTGTGCCAGGATGACTAGAACAAAACGGAGTAGTTGAAAACACTAATGGAAAGGACCTGCAGTCTCTTGCTACAAGCAGACATGTCCGAAGGTTTTTTTGGCGGAAGCAGTAAATCATGCATGTTATTTGATTAATAGGTCACCATCTACATCCGTTGATCTTCATATCCCAGAGGGGATATGGTGAGGAGAATTAGTGGACTACTCGACTTTACGCATATTTGCTTGTCCAGTGTATAGTCTTGTAGACTGTCAGAAGAGAAACAATCTAAAGTCCAAGTCGAGACAGTGTATCTTCATAGGATTCACTTATGGAGTCAAAGGGTGCTGGTTATGGGATCCTGAGACTCACGGTGCCTTTACCAGTAAAGATGTGGTCTTTGATAAAGACACTATCATGCGGGCAGATTCAAAGACAGAAGACAAGGCACAAGGTGGAGCTCCAGATGCTTCTACAAATTCTCGGGTACGGGAGGTGGGGTTTTTGGAAAGCCCTGCAAGCCCTAGTAGGCCTACCGATGAGACTCCAACCAGCGATGGAGACAAAGATACTACACAGAAGGAACAGCCAATAGTGTAGAGATGCTCGAGTCGTACAGTGATGCCACCTACTAGATATGGTTGGGAAGACGATGATCACGTATCTTTTGTTTTATTTACAGAAGCTGGAGACCCATGTAGCTACAGAGAGGCCATTGAAGCAGATGATCATGATAGGTGGATTACAACCATGGAGCAGGAGATGGAGTCTTTGGAGAAAAGTCAGACGTGGGTTCTAGTTAATCTTCTAAGAGGCTCGAAGGCGATTGGTTGCAAGTGGATCTTTCGGAAGAAAGATGGTGAGGAATTCAAGGCAATGTTGGTTGTCAAGGGATATGCTCAGAAGGAAGGAGTGGACTACAATAAGATTTTTTTTCTCCCGTAGTCAAATATACGCCCATTCGTTTGTTGTTGGCTATTGTTGCACAATATGATTTGGAGTTGGAGTAGATGGACGTTAAAACAACATTTCTACATGGAGAATTAGAGCAAATTTAAATGAAGCAGCCTGAGGGATATCTCCAAGAAGGTGAAGAGGACAAGGTTTGTCTTCTTAAGAGGTCTTTGTACGGGCTCAAACAATCTCTAAGGCAGTGCTACAAGTGCTTCGACTCATTCATAATCAAGGCCGCCTTCAATCGATGTGAGTATGATAATTGTGTTTATTACAGGGAGACTGGGCATCCAACATATTTGCTGTTATATGTGGATGATGTGCTGATAGCTGTAAAGGAAAGGGTACAAATCGAGGAAGTCAAGCAGTTGCTGAAGATGGAGTTCGACATGAAGGATGTGAGAGCAGCCAGGAAGATCTTAGGTATGGAGATCTCATGAGACAGGGTTTTTAGCAAACTTTGGCTGTCCCAAGAGAATTATATTCTCAAGGTGTTGAAACGGTTCAACATGGATGAAGATGTAGGCTATCTAAAAATTACTACAGATAGCTTATCCCCATCAAACACTAATGATGGAAGTTATAGTCTGACGACTTTAAGAATACTATAATTTGAAGACTTTCACGTAGATCAATAAAGGTTACAATCTGATGACCTTCACAACAATCGATAAAAGTTCTAGTTCAACAGCCTTCACAATCAACATCGGGAGATAAATCTGATGATTCTCATATTTTCAAGGAACCAAGATAAAGATTACAAGACGACGATCTTTGCAAACGCTCAAAAGAGACTATAAATTAATGGTCTCCCCAAACCAAGACACAGAGGTCCTCCCCGCGTATCAGCTAAAAACGCAGCATAAACGTAGCGTTCACAACTGCTGATGCAGTTCAAACGTGGACGCAGAGCAAATGCAAACACAGACACAGATCCAGCTCAATGCGGACGTCATTCAAATTCAGCCACAGACGCAGCTCAAACCCACAGATGCGAACGTAGCAGTACAAACGCAATCGCTAACACAGCTTGCAAACTCTGTGTTCACGCCCAGATTCAAAACACAGTGCGGCCTATGCGTTCTCAGCCACCAACGTATGATCTAACTCTGCGTTTTAGTCCCAGAACACAGTGGTCGGGCCTAGAACGCCATTTTCTGCGTTTTACTGGTTCAAACAGAACCTGAACGGTTTCAAAATCGTATCTCCACTTAATAGGGTTGGTTACACCCTATTATGGAGAGATTTTAGGAGGAAGATTGCACACCTTAAACTCTTGAACGATTTCAAAATTGTTTTCCACAAAATGGGGTTGGTTACACCCCATTAAAGAGAGATTTTAGGGGTGGTTACACCCCTAAAATCCCATATAAATGGCAAAAAACTCAGCTGAGTTCGGGGCTCTTTTAAGGGGGGTGATTTGGAGATCATCTTTTGAAACTTCCAAGGGGAGATTTTTTAGATCTTGGAATATTTTGGAGATCTAGAGATTGGCCCCTTTGGATCATCTTCTCGATAGAAGATTCTTAGAGCTTTCTTCGTCCTTGGCTTGTCTAACCAATTGCGGTTAAGATTAATCGACTCTTTTACAAGAGTTTAAACTCTTTCTGAGTTCCTAAACTCGTTAAGAGTTAATTTCAAACTTTCCACATAAGTTCTCCTCTACGTCAAATTAAGAGGAATCAATCACGTTCCAACGACGCGAGGTGTTCAGATCGTCAACGGAGAGAAAACTCAACATGAGCATTCGAGTGAAGCATTCAATCGCCACCATGAAGAATCCGATCTTAAACAAAGGGGGGGGGATCTCCATCGATCTTCTTCTCTTTTGTAAATCTGGATCCCGATTAAGAATATTTATAATTTCTTTTTCTAAGCTTATTAGAGAGAGATTACTTTGAGAGAATTATAAACCATTATTTTTCTAAACCAGTTAGAGAGAATAAATCAAATACTTTTCTCGCAATTATTCTTCTAATTTTCTCACAAACAGAAGCATGATCGGTTTCTACTCCTTTAGCCAGTCACTTCAAATTATCCTCAAAGCAGTGTCCACAAATAGTTGAGGAGCAGAAAAATATCTCGGATACCATTTGCGAGTGTGGTGGGATCGCTGATGTATGCTATGGTTTGCACTAGGCCTGACTTAGCCTATGTAGTAAGTTTATGTAGGCTGTGGAAATTGCCTTAACTAAGGAAACCCACCATGGAGAGTTCGATTCCGCCTGCATGCTGGACACGTCAGTACGGGCCAAGCCCATTCAGAGGCAGAACTCGCCTGTACAAATCGAGTTCCATCAAACTCGCCTACACACTTAACTCGCCTGCACGAGTCAAGTCCCTCAAACTGGCCTACACACTTAACTCACCTACACGAGTCAAGTCCCTCAAACTCATCTACACGTCCAAGACGTCAGCCAGATGACTAACAATCTCATCAGAACTCGCCTGTGTACTAGGCGGCTACGAGGTCGTGTGCAGGGATGGGCCTTCCTATTTCCCATGACGTGAGGGAAAGGACTATAGTGCTCCGAGCCCCTTAAACAGTCGCTCACGGTACAAGTGACCCGTCAAGTCCATGCAGTCACCAAGCTTGCCTGCGTACTAGACTCGTTCATACGAAGTGGGTTCGTCCAAGTGACCAGATCCATCTGCACATTCAAACCAATAGCTAGGCGATTAGCGATCTCACCAGACTCGCCTGAGTACTAGACAGCCGCAATGACATATACAGGGATGGGCCTTCCCATTCCTCACAACGTGAGGGGAAGGAGTACAGTACTCCAAACCCTTCAAGCAGCCACTCATAGTATAAATGAGAAGCATGACATCCCTCAATAGTAGATGGTCACATCCCATGATTCAGGGGGGCAACCACGACATCTCTACTTTGTTTAAGAGCCTCTCCTGACTATACGAAATGGGTTCAAGGTTTGTTCATTGAGAATTCATTGATAGAATCAGCGAATCAGACCATCAGCTTTCGGCTCTCGAATGAGCGAAGGATCTACTCTTTGCAACATTTCTGCACCGTAGCATCCTCCTTGAGTTCTCGACCTCGATTGCTATTGAACTCAGAGGCTCGAACTCGATTAACATGAGCTTCTACTATGCACTGAAGCGCTCCAGCAACCTCAATCGAATCGTCCAAGGGAAACAGACTCAGTACGAGAACCAAGCGAGGCATCCTATCGCTACCAAAGTACTCACGTTAAACAAGGAGGGCATTTCCTCCGCTTTTGTTATAATTTCTATTCATTAGTTTGTAATAAGCTACTCTTATCAATACAAATGAAATCCCCACTTTGGGAAATCAAAATTTACACCTACAGAAGATGGCGACCACAATGGGAGCAACTATTTCCTCAACCGAAATGGTGGTAACGTAGTTCGACGAGGTTTCCGTCGGGACAACCGTAGAGTCCCTCGAATTCGAGTTTGATCAAGCCAAGTAGGAAGAGTATTTATCTTCCTCCTCCTCTGTTGGCGATGCGTCTCGCAAACGCCACAGAGTCGTACGCAGAGGCCGACCCCAAGCAGTCGGGACCTTCGTGCCTAAGGACTCTATTCGAGTCATGGCAGGGGAACCTGTTCCCCCTAAATCCTCAAGGCCGAGCCGAAGGCCAAAAACACGGGGCGAGAGACCGCCAAGTGGGTTTTCAAACGACCCTCGCAGGCCCCAGCTCGGGAAGAGAGGGCAGTTCACCTTGGCGCAGACCACACCGTCACAGGCCGCACGGACTCCCCTCTCTCTAGAAGAGCTTGCCAGCGACGATGATAGGCCCTCACCTGACAGGAGGCCCAAACCTTCGCCTCATATGACAGCCGGAATTATTATTCAGGTCTGAAAAGTGCAAGATAGAGAAGCAGCCCACCTAACGTTGGTGGGCTCGCCAAATTAGGCAAACCCTCACGTTCAGGCGGACTTTGCTCTGATCATAATATCCCCCTTTTCGGCGGGTCCGGTATTCCTAACAAGCTTGGCCACTCAGGTGAACCAGTTAAAATAGGCAAGCCTGCCCACTGGAGTGGACTTCATTTCTCAAGTCACATCCCTGTTGTGAACAGACCGCGCAGATCAAGCGAGCATGTCCGAGCAGGCGAACCCTCAGAATCAGGTGAGCCTCATCGAGTCCACTCGACGGGTGATCGCTGCGAGCGAACGAGCCTTAACAACAAAGGCAAAACAATTGGCGAAACCTTCTAAATTCGCCTACATAAACAAAGGGTTGAAGTTCGCCTGCAGGCAAGAACTCGCGCGAGCGCGATGACTCGCCTGTCAAGGCGAACTCACCTAACTCCAACACTTAACCATTCTACCCAGCGTACGCAAGAGGGTTCATCCAAACCTCTCTCATGCGATCGCTTGGCTAACCCCTCTGGTGCCGGGAGTTGTCGCCAACCAGCCGCAGAAAATCTCCGAGGTTACCTAATTCGCAAACGCACCATACATGAGGCGAATCCTCAATGTCACTGTGAAAGGCTTATCTAAACCGTACTCGCCAACTGCCAGTGTATAGAAACGGCGAAACCTTTGGTGTTTGAAAGGCTTGCTCAACGACCTTCCCAACCAAGATCTTCTCGTTGAAGGTGTAGCCACCAAAGAAGGCGCGTCGTCGATGATTTAGAACTCTCGTCTGCTATGGTTAACGTAACAGGGAAGGGTAAAAATGTACTTCCAGATTTCCCAGACTTAGACTCCTTCCTAGGGCCCAGTCACCTGCTGGTTCAATGCGAGCGTGACGGTATATTCCTGCACACCCGCAGTCATACAGGAGTAAACATCCCGCTCGATTATGCTCTCCTGGCGCCCCCTTCCGGTGGTGAAGAGGAAGTTTGCTCAGCGGCGGCCACATCCCAGACATCACACTCGAGTCACGGCGAGTCAGCAAGGGTGCACATGGCTAAAACCTCAAGTGATCAGACGATCGCCCAAAAGTTTGAAGATCATCAGGTCACCATCGAGTCCATAAGAGACACGTTGGAGCAACTTCTGAACAAAAATAAGAAAAAGAAGAAGGCCACGCGTACCCCGTGGAAGCCGGTAGGAGGCAAGGAATGGGAACCTACTCCTAATCAGACGACTGAACAGGAGGATAATTTTGAACTCCTAACGGATCACTCCTCGAAGTCATCGGCAGGAACATCGCACACCGGGGGTACTACCCAGGACAAGAGATTCGACGAGTTCCAAAGCCAACTCAATGCCTTGAAGCTCCAATAAAATATAAAGAAACTGGGGGTGGTCAGACCATACCCTATCAAGTGGGACACAGTCCCCTATCCGGCAAAGTTCAAACCCATCAGTTTGGTATAGTTTGATGGCAAGGCTCACCCTCGTAGCATATCTACTACTTTATGGCTCAAACCAGATTCCTCACCGGGAATGACGCCATCCTTATCCGGCTGTTCATTAGCACCCTCAAGGGGGTAGCTTTCGAATGTTTCCACAAGTTGGAACCAGGCTTTATCAAGTCATGGGCCAATGCGGAAAGACTTTTCCTGGCCCGCTTCTTCGATGATGATACAGAGGGGTCAATGGATACCCTCCTTGCTGAGAAGTAAAGGAAGTCGGAGTCAATCAACGATTTCGTGAAGAGGTTCAAGAATCGATCGGTTCATTGCTGAGACCAAGTCTACAAATCCACATTGATTGAGATGTGCTGCAATAACCTTGCAATCCATATTCTATCCAAGGCGCGGTAGAAATCCGAACCTAGAAAGAACTCGTTCACCAAGGCGAGCAGGTTAAGAATATGATCAAGAGGCTCGAGGCCGAGGAGCCTCACCCCAAAAAGGGAGCTACAGAGCCGAGCACGCTTAGGAATCCCCCTCAATCGAGAGGAAAGGAGATCATGACCATTGACTCCGCTCCGGCCCTCAAACCAACCCAAAAGCTCAAGTCCAGGCCATTTGAACAACATCCCCTAAGGAAATATGACTTTAGGGAGGACCAAGTGGCAGCAACCCTTGATTTTGCCATCGGGTCAAGAAATGTGGGTCCACCCGGACCTCCTCGGCAATGAGTAATGCGCTGCAAGGCCTTCAAGGAAGATCAATAGCAAGCCTTGCAATATCGTCTTCGCTATCCCAGATGAAGGCAAAATGATAGTAGCCGCTCTTACCGATTCTGACGAGGATGCCGCTACCCTAGCCACCAGGGCGGGTAGAGAATTCGCCAAGAATTACCCTGCAATGGTGGAGGATCCGGTGGGACCCTCCACGCGGTCACCCGCAATAGCCCCTCCGAATCTCGATGCGACGAGCCTGAGTAGGCAACCTTTCCGTTTCAACATACTCGTACAGCTAAAAAGCATCCCAGCCAGAATCACCATGTACGAACTCCTGCATCTATCTAGACCTACACGGGAGGCTCTACAAGAGGCATTGGCCGATTTAGAGGTCTTCGCCATGCACTTATCGTCCAAAAGAGAAGAAGACGCGGGAAAGACGTGCTTATAGTGCTGTTAGGCCTCTGAACGACGGGTCCCCTGCATCACGTTGACCCCTGAGGACATGCTAATTAAAAGCACTTCTTACGATCGACCCTTGTACTTCACGGGGTACATCGGTTCCTCCAAAGTGGATCAAATCCAAGTCGACCCGGGATCCGTGTTGAGCATTATCCCCCTGAAACTTATGGAGCACCTGGGGGACCCCTATAGACGGTAAAAAATACCTCCGTGGACTTGCAAGAAATCCGCCTGTAAGGGGAAGTCACCCAAAGCCACGCGAATTCACCTTTTACCACAACTCGCCCGAGCGAGTCTACATTCAAATCTGCCAGCAAACCTCAAGGCCGCCAATATAGCCAGGCATCTGCTACCCCATGTGCTGAGATGGGCTTTCCCACCTCTCTCGACCCGAAGGAAGAGGGAACAGTACTCCAGGACCGTCAAGCGGCCGCTTACAGTACGAAGGATAGGGCAGGTGTCGAGTCAACCTGGACATTCATAAATGCAACTCACCTCGGCTGTCTGAGTCAAGAGACGAGTCCGCCAGCATTCGGCGAGCTGTCCAAACCCACTCGAGTGCCAGGGACATGCTTTCCCACCTCTCTCGACCTGAAGAGAGAAGACACGGCACTCCAGGCCCACCGAATAACCGCCCACAGTACAAAGTGAGCGGACAGGTGTCAAAGCAGCCTGCACCCTCATAAATGCGACTCACCTCAGTTGTCCAAGTAGAGGGCAAGAGCCACCGGCGCTCGGCAGTTGGTCAGATTCACTCGAGTATCCGATAGCCGTTGTCACGCATACGAGGAGGGGCCGTCCCACTCCTACGTGACGTGATGCAAAAGTACAGCTCTTCGAATGACCGCTCGTGGTACGAGTGAACAGCAGGATATCTCCGAACAATGTGTGGTCACATCCTATAATTCAAGGAGCAGTCAAGCTGTCTCTCTCCCATTTTAAGAGCTTCTTTCAGCAACCTTAGGGGGGATCGATAGATCAAAGGAGGTCGAGAAAAACTTTGAGAAAAGGAGCAATCGAGACCGAGCTCTTTGTATAATCCTTGCATTGCAGCACTATCTCCTAGTTCCGAGCCCTGATCGCCGACGGACTAGGAGATCCGAACTCTATCGACTCGAGCTTCTACTACGTACTGAAGCTCCCCAGCAACCTCGGTCGGATCGTCCAAGGGAAGCAGACTCGACACGAGCATCGAGCGAAGCATCCTGTAGCCACCAAAAGTCCCCACATTAAACAAAGAGGGCATTCCCTCTGCTTCTGTTGTAAACATTTGATCATTAGTTTGTAATAAGCCTTCTTATCAATACAAACGAAGTTCCCTGTTTTCGAGAAATCAAATTTACACGATACAGAAGATGGCGACCACAGTGGGAGGAGCTGTTTCTTCAAACAAAATGGTGGTGGCTCAGTTCGACGAAGTCGCTGTTGGGACGACTGTGGAGTCCCTAGAGATCGAGTTCGACCAAGCCAAGGACGAAGAGTACTTGTCTTCTTCCTCCTCCGGTGGCGATGCGTCTCGCAAGCGCCACGGAGTCGTGCGCCGAGGCCGACCTCTAATGGCTAAAGCCTCCGCACCTGAGGGTTCCAACCGGGTCTCGTCAAGGGAACCCGCTCCCTCAGAATCGATCAAGGCCAAACCCGAGATCGAGAGCAAGGGACAAGGATTTGCCAGATGGGTCGCCAAACGACCCCAGCGACATCTTGGAATAGTAATCCACAATCCGATTACTCTTCCAAGATGTCGCTGGGAACGTCGCATACGGGGGGTAGCACCCGCGACAAAAGGCTCGACGAGTTCCAAAACCAACTCAACGCACTCAAGCTTCAGCAGAACATGAACAAGCTGGGCGTGGTCCGACCCTACCCTGTCGAATGGGATACAGTCCCTTACCCGACGAAGTTCAAGCCAATTAGCTTGGTGCAGTTTGACGGCAAGGGCTCGCCCTCGCAACATATTTACTACTTCATGGCGTAGACCGGATTCCTCACGGGGAACGACGCCATTCTCACTTGGCTGTTCATAGGCACCCTCAAGGGGGTGGCCTTTGAATGGTTCCGCAAACTAGAACCCAGCTCTATTAAGTCGTGGGCCGATCTTGAAAGGCTCTTCCTCGCCCGCTTCTTCGACGACGACACCGAGGTGTTAATGACCACCCTCCTCGCCGAAAAGCAATGAAAGTCGGAGTCAGTCAACGACTTTGTGAAGAGGTTCCGCAACCGATCTGTCCACTATCGGGACCAAGTTTTTGAATCCACGCTAATTGAGATGTGTCGTAATAATCTCTCGATCCACATCCTATCCAAAGTGGGCGCGGTAGAAACCCGGACATGGAAAGAGCTTGTTCGTCAAGGCGAGCAAGTAGAAAACATGATCAAAAGGCTCGAGGCCGAAGAGCCGCAGCCCAAGAAAGGAGCTGCAGAACCAGCCACGCCAAAGAATCCCCCTCGGTCCAGAGGAAAAGAGATTATGGCCGTTGACTCTGCCCCGGCGCCGAAGGCTGCTCAGAGGCCGAAGCCTAGACAATTTGAGCAACGCCCCCCGCGGCAATACGACTTCAAAGAGGATCAGGTGGTGGCGACGTTCGACACTCTGCTCAAGAGTGGGCGAATTAAATTGCCAGAAGCTGCGAAACCTGAGAAGGTGGACAAAACCAATGATCCGAGTTATTGTGCCTACCACAGATTCTTGGGCCACCACACGACCAAGTGTTACGTCCTCAAGGATAAGTTCCAAGCCCTCTATGACGCGGGGGTCCTAAAGAAGGAGAAGGTCCAAAAGCAGGTGACCACGAACATGATCACCTTGAGCTTTGGAACAAATCTCCCAGAGGTCCAAGCTCCTGCGGGAATAATTCCTATTCCTAAGGCCGTCTTGAAGATCACCAACGACGACCCTCACAACCAGCATGAGAAAGGCTTAGCTCCGTAGGTTTTGCCATCGGGGCAGGTGATGTGGGTCCATCCGGACCTCGTCAACGACGAACAATGGACTACAAAGCCCTCGAAAGGGACTAAGGGAAAACATTACAACGTTGTCTCTGCCATCCCAGATAGAGACAATGCAGCGATAGCCGCCCTGACCGATTCCGAGGAGGACACCAACGTCTTCGCCACGAGAGCGGGGAAGGTATTCGCGAAGGAATATCCCACGAGGGCGGAGAACCCGGCGGGACCTCCTGTGAGGCCGGCCGCGACAACCCCTCCCAATCCGGACGGACCAAGCTCAAGCCGCTAACCTTTCCGGTTCAACGTGCTCGCGCAGCTGAAAAGCATCCCTGCGCGAATTACCATGTACGACCTCCTCTGGTTATCCAGGTCTACACGGGAGGCCCTGCAAGAGGCATTGGCTGACTCAGAGGTGTTCTCCACTCATTTCTCAAAGGAGACAGAGTCAGAACAAGAATGTGCGGTTTGTTGCCAAGTCTCCGAGAGACGGGTCCCGTGCATCACTTTCACTCCTGAGGACATGCTCATCAAGAGCACATCTCATGATCGACCATTGTACTTTATGGGATACGTCGATTCGTCGAAGGTGGATCGAATTCAGGTCGACCCGGGTTCTGCGCTAAGCATCATGCCCCTAAAGTTGATCAAACACCTAGGGATACCGCCAAAACATCTGTCCTCGACCACTATAACCATTTTTAGCTTTAACGCCACGGGGACACGGCCGTTGGGCAAGATCCGCCTGAAATGTCGAATAGGCGACATGAAGACGGAGGTGACCTGCTACGTCATCGATGCCGAGCCTTCCTACAACGTGCTCTTAGGACGCCCGTGGATCCATGACAACCGAATAGTCCCATCCACCCTTCCCCAATGCCTGAAGTATATGGACGATTACGAGCGAGTAAAGACGGTAGTGGCCGACAAGCAGCCCTTTAAAGGCGTCGAAAACTACTTCACGGATTCTCTGCTGTATCAAGACCCCGACAAGCCACCAGCAGAGGAGCTGGAGAGTGGCAACGAGGCAGACAGCGAGCCTGAGTACGGCGACAGTCTAATCCTGAACGACTTCGAGTCAATTGTAATCGGTTACGAGAGTAACAATGTAACCAATGCTGTTCAGGCAGAGAAAATTATCATGAATGAGAAATCCGACTTTGCTTATTTTTCGTCTTGCTCCACATCCGAGGATGATGCGCCCAACGACCTATGGTCAGAACTCTACAGTGATCCTTCCTTGCACTTGCCAGTATGCTCGTCATACGTCGCCAAAGCACAGCCAATCAAGTCATCACAAGCTGTGTTCGTCGTGCCAGCCCAAAATAATTATCGAAAAGATATTATCTTCGGTCGAATTGATCATCCCCTGTGCACGCTATGGGACGAGTCTGAAGACGAAGACCCAGCGCCCTAGTTTTCGCAATACGGTCGAATTACAAAACGTATGATGAGCAACATGGGGTATGACCTCACTCGTTTAGAGGGCCTGAATTACGGCCGAGGACGCAAGACGGTCATCCGACCCGCTTACGTACCTAAAGGGAAACCCTCAAATTACTTCAACAGGACTAGGAGAGGCTTAGGCTACTCCTCCTCCTCGTCGGATTTGTGTTTTTGCGTCAACGAAGATTCCGACTATGCATGTTCAGGAGATCAATCGTCAGCAACCTTGGCATGGGACTCGGATGTTAGCGTAAGGGATCTGTTCGATAACCTCACAGTCAACATGGCTGCAATGGATCCCGCCGAAATGGCGACGGATGAACAACTTTCACTCTATGACGAGACATAGGATCGCCATGTTAATGCCCAGTGGAACAATCGCTTTGAGCAACGTGAACCGCCGACTGAGGACGAGGTCCTCCAAGTGAACATGGGTAGTGAGGTGAATCCCAAGCCCATATTCATCAGCGACAGTTTGCCTCCCCAAGAGAAAGAAAATCTCATTGCCCTCATACGGGAGTATATTGACGTCTTCGCCTGGAATTATGAGGACATGCCTGGCCTAGATCCGCGGGTCGCTACGCATCGCCTTAACATCGGCTCAGGCGCCAAACCAGTCAAGCAACAGCAGAGGAGGTTTTGCCCTCAGATCATGGAGGCAATTGAGGCCGAAGTG
This sequence comes from Asparagus kiusianus, assembly GCA_022839385.1. Lineage (NCBI taxonomy): Eukaryota > Viridiplantae > Streptophyta > Magnoliopsida > Asparagales > Asparagaceae > Asparagus > Asparagus kiusianus. Next base: position 44,594 of record BQKN01063247.1, read on the forward strand.
AAGAAACTGATTGAATCCGGTTTCATCAGGGAAGAACAACACCCTGACTGGGTGGCAAATATTGTTTTGGTCTTGAAGAAAAACGGTAAGATCCGCATCTGCATCGATTTTAGGGACCTCAACACTGCGTGCCCCAAAGACGAATTTCCCCTGCCCATCACGGATGTCATCATTGACAACACGTGCGGATTCGAGAGGATGTCCTTCATGGACGGTTTCTCGGGGTACAATCAAATCAAAATGCACCCCGAGGACGAGAAGCACACTTCATTCAGAACTCCTATGGGGGTGTACTGCTACACTGTTAAGCCCTTCGGACTCAAGAACGCCGGCGCAACCTATCAACACGCCATGAGTATGATCTTTCGAGATCATCTACGGAAGACGGTCGAATGCTACGTGGACAATCTGGTCGTGAAGAGTCGCTGTAAGGAGGACCACCTCCAAGACTTGAGGGTGATGTTCGAACTTATGAGGACTCATCAACTCAAGATGAATCCTACTAAGTCATTCTTAGGGATGTCTAGCGGAAAGTTTCTCGGGTTCGTCGTCACGACGAGAGGAATCCGGATCGACCCAGACAAGGTGCGAGCTATTCAAGAGCTTCAACCGTCCCGAAATCTTAAAGAGTTAAGAGGCCTTCAAGGACGATTGGCTTACATCCGAAGGTTCATCTCAAATCTTTCGGGCAAATGTCAACCCTTCTCCAAGTTAATGAAGAAAGGTACTACCTTCGTGTGGGACGAGCCGTGCCAAAAGGCCTTCGAGGAAATCAAGGCTTATCTCTCGAACCCGCCTGTCCTTGCGGCGCCAATCTCAGGGAGGCCATTCCTCATATATATACGGGCCATGGAACATTCTCTAGGCGCCCTCTTGGCACAAAACGACGATGCGGGCCACGAGCAAGGCATCTATTACTTGAGCAGAACCTTGCAAGGCGCCGAACAGCGGTACCCAATGGTCGAAAAGGAACGCTTGGCCTTAGTGTTTGCCATCCAAAAGATGAGGCACTACCTGGTTGGCCAAACAATCCATGTCATCTCCCGGATGAACCCCATCCGTGTCTTCATGACACAACCTGCAGGGCTGAATTGGCGTCTAGCTAGGTGGGCACTTCTGCTCTCTCAATATGACATCCACTTCATGCCACAAAAATCAGTCAAGGGACAGGCCATCTGTGATCTCATGGCTAGTCACCCGCTGGGGGCGAAGACCGACCTATTTGAAGATCTGCCAGATGAACTCCCCGAAGCCAATGTGACCTCCTCACCGGAGGGGTGGCAGATGTTCTTCGACGTCGACGGCGTGTCTCGTGCAGGCACAAGCGGCTCCATTATTGCGGGAGTGGGGGTGGTCCTCACCTCCCCGCATGGCCACGTGTTACCTCGAGCCTTTTCTTTAACAGAACCATGCACTAACAACGTGGCTGAATACAATGCGTTGCTCATAGGGCTTGAGTTGACTAGAGAGTTAGGGATAAAGCATCTGGAAGCTTACGACGACTCACAACTCATCGTTAAGCAAATGACTGGCGAATATGAAGTCAGGAACGACGATCTTATCCCGCTCCACAAAGCGGCTATCAAACTAGTGGGGTCATTCGAGAGTTTCCGCATTGAGCATGTGCTCCGTTCCAAAAACACACATGCGGACGCCCTTGCATCCTTGGCTGCTAATTTGGCCCAGCCCTTAGGAACGACCCAATGGGTCACAGTCGCCAGCCGAAGACTCTTTCGACTAAAAGACATCCCAGAGGCGAACGCCACCCATCAAACCCCGGATCAGCCCGATTAGGAGGATTGCCGTCTCCCGATCATCGGTTACGTGCTGTACGGCATATTGCCCGAAGACGCAAAGGAGCGAGAGTCTATCCGATGACGTGCCTCGAGGTTCTACTATGATTCGACCACCAAGATGCTATATCGGAGGTCATACGACGGCCTGTTGCTTCGATGTCTCTCAAAGGCAGAGGCACAAGAGGCCCTACGCGAAGCCCATGACGGCACTTGTGGAGCTCATCAGCCGGGACCTAAGCTTTGGGATCGCCTGCGGAGGATGGGCTACTTTTGGCCTGGAATGGTTAGCGACGCGGTCGCTTATGCGAAGCGCTGCTACGAATGCCAAATCCACGCCAACTATATACACCAACCTGCTGAAGATCTGCACCCGACGAGAGCGTCGTGGCCCTTCGAAGCATGTGGGATGGACATAGTCGGACCAATATCCCCGCCATTGGCGAGAGGCCATCGTTTCATCCTTGCGATCACCGACTACTTCTCTAAGTGGGCCGAAGCCGTCTCCTTAAGAGAAGTCAAGACCAATGACGTGATCAAATTCATTAAACACCATGTCTTATACCGATACGGCGTACCCCGACGTATCATTCATGATAACGGCACGCAGTTCGTCAGCCACGCGTTCACCAAGTTTTGCGACAAATTCCGAATACAAAACCTGTCATCCACGGCCTACAACCCTTTGGCGAATGGTTTGGCCGAGGCCTTCAACAAAACGATGATCAAGATTTTGACCAAGCTAACTTCCACTAGCAAACGCGATTGGAATGAAAAGCTAGGCGAAAGCTTATGGGCGTATCGCACAACGGTCCGCACACCGACTGGCAACACGCCTTATTCATTGGTATACGGTTGTGAAGCCGTGTTGCCTTTAGAGATTTAGATCTCATCCCTTCGAGTCGCCCTAGCAGCAGGGATGACGGTGGAAGATAATCACCTATGACGACTCGCGGAGCTCGAAGCGTTGGACGACAAGCGACTAGAAGCTCAACAACACATTGAGGTCTATCAAGCCCGAATGGCCAAGGCTTTCGATAAGAAAGTCGAACGCCGAGCCTTCAAGGAGGGAGAACTGGTACTGGCCGTTCGCCGACCGATGATCCTCACCTCTAAGAAGAAGGGCAAATTTCAGCCCAAATAGGAAGGACCATTCGTGATAGAGACAGTCTATTCGAATGGAGCTTATCGCCTTGTCAAGCCGAATGGCGATAAAATCATGATGCCCATCAACGGCAAATATCTGAAGAAGTACTACCCTTAGTTCTTCTCCCCAAACTCCCATGAGTGCATGAGTCTAAACTGGTCCTTACATCCTCCAACTGGTAAAAGAGGTTAAACTATGTCCTACGCTTTCATTTATGGGGCCAAGTTCCCAGTACAGGCGAGCTTAACAGTTTAAGCGAATTCCATTTCTCGAGCCAGGTCCCAGTACAGGCGAACCGCTCAAACTAGGCGAGACTAGCATTTCAGGTGGGCTGCATCAAACAGCCCGCTTGGTCAAACCTTCAAATAGTTAGGACCAGAGCCACAATCCCCCGCCAATCCTCTTCAATAGGATGGCGGGACCCCCACTGTCATTTTCGACAAAATCAACTTACCAATCCTCCCCAAAGGGATGGTAGGTCCTCAAAGTCGTTCCAATCATGACCATTCCTATCACGTTAACGAACACCTCTGACAAAATTAACTTACCAATCCTCCTCAAAAGGATAGTAGGTCCCCATAGTTGCTCCAATCACGACAAAACACCATCAGGTTAATGATCACCTCAGATGGCTGGCGCCGCTATCCCTGCGGATAGCACAGCCTAAGTAATGACTTACCATGCGACGTGTTATTACTTCGGTCGATAGTCACACTCCTACGTTCCTGAACTATTGGGCTTATTCCAGATATCCTAACATTCCATTAGGGTGACTGATGGGTAGCGGCCTACCACGCGATGGCTCCTACAATGATCGATCGTCATATTCCTACATCCCTGAATGACTCGATTATCACCTGTGTTGTCGCCCTCGCAGGCGATGACAGCTATCAAGGGCGGCTCGACAGACGTCACGCCCGACAGTGCCTCCAAACGACAACCCACCGAGTAGCAAGTCAAAGATTGGAGACATCGATTGATCGTTGTTTCCGTCGAAAGTTGCTGTTTTCATTGATTGAAATCTGTTACAAACAAAA
>BQKN01063247.1:48580-75301 GCA_022839385.1 Asparagus kiusianus
ACACTGAGCTGTGTGCGGGGGCCTATCGGCAATTTTTGATGCCTACAATCGTAGGCACGAGCAACCGTACCTGATCTAGGGCTAAGTGTCACCCTCTTGGTCCTACCGGAGCTGCAACGCGAAGGTCGGGATCGACCCGACCCCACGTCGCAGACAGCCAAAAGCAGAGAAAAGGCTAAATGGCCAAGGCAAGTTCGCCCGAGAAGGCATGAGTAGTCCTACCCAAATGCCAAATGGCGAAGGCGAATTCAACCTAAAGGTAAAACAAGCCAAGTACACACCAAAAAGAGAAGAAACTGCGCATACGAAACCAAAGGCCATTACGGGCCAAAATTTACATGCATAAGTTTTTAGTTTAGTCATGATGCGCAAGGCATCAACTAAGTTACAAACAAAACAACACAAAAAAAGAAGAAGAAGAAGGAAAAACAAGAGCGGGCGCTACAGAAGCTTCAACAGGCTGAAGGTGGCGAGCTTGGCTTTGACCTCCTAGAGGTCCGCCGCGCGTCAGGCCTTCACCGCCTCCTCCTGCATTTGCCGCATCTTGGCAAGGGCGGCTTCGCCTTCCTCTTCCTCCTGGCGGAGAAGCTGAAGCGATTTATCTGCCTCCCTAGCGGCGCAGCAGATTCGCCTGTTCTCCAGCTCGAGCCTTCGCAGCCGCGCCTCGCCGCGAGAGGATCCTGTGTCTTCGAAGAAGGCAGCGTCGTTGTAGGCGTCCATCTTGACCAGCGTCGCCTGGTGCTGCTTGCGCAGATGCTTAAGCTCGGCCTCCTTCGCCTGGATCCGCTTCGCCCGCTCCTCACGCTCGAGCAGGAGGCACAGCGAGAGGGGCGGTGGTACGTCAGAAGGATCGTCGTATGCCAACTCCTCGAGACGGTACATCCATCCCTCCACGCGGTGAAGTTCCTGCTCACACCGCCGTGCGAGCGAGGTACCGCCCGCACGGCGGACCGCCCTTAAACCCGCTTCCACGAGAGGAAGCGCATCATAGTACCTCCCGTCACCCACGCCGACCGAGATGGCGATTCCTCGCACCAAACCCTCCAACCTCTGGAGGGCCTCGAACGCAGGGTGAGCCACGGGGTCCGGGGCAGAAGACCCCTGGACCGAGCTCACAAGGGAAGCAGGCGGAGCGCCGACGTTGATGACGGTGGCGGAAGAACCAACGCCCTCGGAGGCGCTATGGTCGGAATCAGAGGCCATGAAGCAGAGGAGGTTACTGCAGCGGTTTTCTCCTAGCGGATTTTTCTCGAAGAGGTAGGAACTTGGCTGAAAAGATGGCAAGTACGGGAGATATATCCGAAGACGCAACGGTCAGGATCTGTCCCCTCAAGCAATCGAACGGCCCAGGTGTCCTGCGACGCTTCGAGCTCAACGCCAATAAAGGTCATTCCTCTCGGGGCCCCAAACCGACCGATCGGATGAAGCCCAAGAGGCGAAGCGTTCTGTCACTTCGCCATTAATGAGCATTAACACGTCCCTAAGGCCTTAGCTGGTAAGCATTTGGGCCCGCTAGGAGACGCGTGGCACGAGTTTTCGCCCGCATTTTTTGAGTCTTCAACTACGGGACAGATTCGCCGCCGCTTGAGTTCTGATTGCAGTACGAACTCGCCCTAATTCGGATCTGATCGCACAAAGTTTCGCTTACAACCTAAACTCGCCAGAGGCCAAGTTGGGTCTGCAGCGTAAACTCGCCTTCTCAAAAGTTCCGCTTGCAGTCTAAACTCGCCAGCGGCCAGATTTGGTCTTCAACACGAACTCGCCAACACAAGAGTTTCGCCCATGGCTTGAGTTTGCCAACAGTCGAAGTTAACCTTCAAGCGAACTCGCCATCGAGCTCGTTTCACCTTCAGCAGGAACTCACCAGCATTCTAGAGAGTGGCTCGCAGTGCTAATTCGCAATTACTCGAGTCTGTCTGTAGTGTAAACTCGCCTACACCGGAGCCGAACCTTCGACGTAAACTCGTCACCGTTCGAGGAGTTTCGCCTGTAATATTAAGTCGCCATCGGCTATGCAAACAAAACACCGAACGACGACATACTAAAAGGAGGCGTATGTAACAAGAAAACACGAACTTCATTAGAGGCTTCTAGACAGTACATTTGAACAAAGTTATGATTTTGCAACTACGAAAGCCATAATATTACATTCAAGAAGCAAAACATGCGCCCAGTTTTTAAGACAATACATTTTTATGGCTTCATAAACAAACAAGTCAGAAACAAAATGTCTTATCACAATCACGAGTCTGAGATCTCAGTTGAATAGGCTAAAAGAGAAAAACTCTTCTTTGGCCATTGCCACCCTTCTCACGTGGTCCTCCCGAGCTTTGTCTTCAGCCGCCTTCCGAATCCGGCCTTCAGAGCTCGACCTGGCGGCAGCTTCTTTTTGGCGCAAGGCCAGGAGGCTTCGAGTTTCCGCCTCAGCGGTCTTACTGACCTTTACGACATCGGATTGGAGCCCCTTCAAATTCGTCTCCGCCTGTCCCAGTTCAGCTCTCAGGCGAGCTATTGTGCGATTGAGGTCGACAATTTGCTCCTCCAACGAGTGTTGTTGACCCACCCAGAAGTTGACGATGGATTCCAAGTCCGCTATTTCTTTGGAACGGACCTCCTGTTCCCAAGCTTCCTGACGCCTGATATGAACCAGGCAAGACTCCACGTCGACTTCCGGACCTTCCCGTAGCAATGTCTCTAACCGTATCATACGCGACTCCAAAAGACGGAGCTCCTGCATGCAACGTGTGGCAAGTCGGTTTTCGCCCGACCGTCGAAAGTCGACCACGCGATCCAGGAGAGATTGCCTGAAACTGTCAAAGCTGCCCATGCCAAGATTGATAAGGGAAATCACCTGCCTCACGGCATTCTCAAACTCTTCGACGCGAGCCTGCAAGGGCAAAGAATCAGAGGAAGCAGGCTCTTGACCCGGAGCGAGAGTCGCAATGGGCGGAACCTCAAGACAGGGTTCGGTTCCCGGTCGAGGAACAGAGCCTGGGGCAGGGGAAGTCGCAGGACCTTCAGATTCGTCGTCAGAAATTAGGATGGGCTCGGCCGCATGCTCTTCGGCAGCCGGTGCCTCTTCTCGATCTGTGGAATACAACAACAACACAGGGAAGAGTCAAAGGAAGAATACCTGCTCGACCCATGCGAAAGTCGAGACGAAAGGATACCTTCGGCCGCGGCGGCCTCAGCGGTGCCCGAAGAAGACGCCTCCTTCCTTTTCTTAGAAGCAACCCTCTTTACCTTCGGTGCCATTATGGGTACGATGAAGGGAAAACTTGGGTTTCCTCTGGAGAAGACAATGAAAGAAGCTATAGCCTCTCTTAACAGAGGGTAAGGGCGTTAAATACTCTAAAAAAACCCTAGACGGTTAATCGATACTCGATGGGACCGTTCAAGGCTAAAACAATTGAAGAGTAAGGCCGAATAAATCGGATCTTACTTGGACGGCCAGGATCCAATGGTTCCTGGACACGATCTTCAGCAACGGTCCGAACTAAGCACGATAGACGAAGAGCCCCCACTGCGCCGCATTTAATACGAAGCGACATGCCCACGTCTTCTTGGCTGACGTGCGCATAGATCAATACATGGCCCACCGAAAGCGGAGCCTACCTGACGACGAATTCGTCGCTAAGATTCCTGCGGGTCAAAACCGATTATCCCTTCGAAGCTTGAGTCAGTTCCAAATCCGCCCGCGGACGAAAGCCGCCCGCGGAGGAAACAAGCTTACGGCAGAAATTCGCCGATAGCTGAAAACCCCCCTGCAACTAAGACTTCCTGGCTAACGCATGTTAAAAAAAAATGGAGCATGCACAGAAGTAATAGTGACCGAAGGCGAAAGGATAATTCCATTCATAAAGAAATCCTATTACAACGGAGGATTAAAGGTAAATTACAAAGCTTTCAACCGCAGTTCCGCCTCACGAATCTCTCCAGCTAGGCGAAACTCAAGCCTCCTTAGGATCTCTCGACGAAGATCTTCCTCGGTGCGCGAGACTAAGTCCTAAACAGTATCTTTGACCTCCTTGAGAGCTCGGTCCTTCTCCTCGATAGAATCGGTGACCAATTACCGACGAGACTCAATGTCCTCTAACTCCTTTGCCGCCTGCTCACGAGCCTTCTCTTGAATGGCCAAGGAAGCCTGTGCATCGGCTATAACCTGCTTTAGCCTATCTATCTCGGAGGATAGACGAGAGAGGCGGTTATCTACCATCTGTTGCTCATGGTCCGCTCGTGCATCCTCAGCTTTGGCCTGTTCTAACTCCGCGGACAACCTTGTCTCCAGTGACATAGCCTCATTTAGACGGCGATCGCGATCTGCCATGGCTGCTCGAACTTTGCTGGAGGCGAGATCAACAATGGCGGAACTCTGCGCACGAAGGGCAAGCAACTGCTGAGCAGCCTCCTCCACTTCTTTCAGACGGGAAAAGTACGGCTTCGCCGCGGTGGCGCCAAGCCTCTTGATTAAGAAGAACATGTGGTGATCAAGGTCCTCCTTGAGCTCCTCGAAAGGACAACTATCCTCCAGGACGAGTCTGACGTAGTCGGCCAAAGTGTCTTGAAAGTTGACCAAGGCTCGTGCCGTGCTCCTCTTCTGCAAATGTTCCAAGGGAGAAAGGGCAGCCTCCTCTGCCAAAGACGAAGTTACGATTGAAGTGCTGGTGGTCATGACCGCAGAAACAGTTATTGGCGATGCCAAAGCTGGTATGGCCGCCGACGCCATCAGGGCAGCAGCCGTGGCATCGCTAGCCGCCACAGACGAGGAAGCGACCACCAACCGAGTGGAAGTCCCCCTCCGAATTGGAGACCCTCGCGTCGAGAGTTAACCCTCAATCGGTGCTTCCACGAGAATGGAGGTTTCCTCTCGTTGGCCAGACGTGTCTTCAGGAGCCAGTGCCTCTTCCTCGCTAGATAGCGCCTCATGAATCGAGATGTCGTCATCCGCCTCTGATTCACCCATTTCTCCGGCAGAATGACCCTCCCAAGAAGGAGGATCCTCCTTGCCAGTAGCTTCATAAGAAGGGCTGACTGCGGATGCAAAAAGAAGATTGACAAATGCCCCTTCGGCTCAGAAGAATCAACAACACTAAAACCCATGCTTACCTGAATCACCGGGCCCTTTTCCATCACCGGCCTCCTCCTCTTCGTCCGAAGGGATAGAGATCACTCTCTCGGCTGCACCTGCTCAAATTAGACACAGATGTCAGAAGATGCAGATCCGGCTTTATACCCGAGAGTACAAAAATTTTTTACCCCCGAGTGTAGGTGTAGGAGTCATTGAGACCCCCACCTGTGACCCCGCACCAGATGAAGGAGGGGTGTCCTTCGAAGTCACCGGAGCCGCCCTCAACACGGCAGAAGGGGTAGGCTGAACAACTCCCGCCCCAGAGGCAGTATCGTCCTGACCATCCGCCGCTCGAATGGCCTCCACAGTTTCCTCGCAACAGGCCTTCTTGGCAGCTTCCGTTTTGGAACCTTCCGCCGTCATTTCCCGCTGCCGCTTGGAGAGCAACGAACTACTCGGAGATAGAAGGGGCATTCCCATCCGCCCCGCTATTGTGCTCCGAGCTCGCTCCAGTCGCTCGCCCGCCCGGATTAACTCGTCAGATTCTCCCCGCTCACTTTGGGGGTCCAACGGAAGACCGGGAGAGGGGGCTCGGGCCTCGGACACCTTAGATTCGTCTGGGACCATGTCGTCGCCTTCAGTGTCTTCAGCCGGGTCCTCGAACAACCACTCCTTAACGGTTTGACGGCCCCTCTGTCTCGAAGTATGGAGAGGCCTTCTGGGAGGACGCCCCTGCTCCGCCAAACACGAACCCTGGAACCAAAAGCCTTCGGGATTAGCGCTGGCACCCCGATACCACCGGCAGTACAGGAGGGTGTGATGCAAATCACGATCCTTCGCGGGTAGCTCAAAGCGGGCATGGGTACCGCCAGCGTGAGTCCAGAACCATTCCTGAGCTCCATCCACCAGCCCTCCTTCGAAGTGCAGATGGGGATTGGCGTTGCCCACGTATAATTGGTCGTACCCAAACTGGCGGGCGAACCTGCAAGGGATATACGGCTCGAGATAGCACACGGAGCCCGTTCGTAGGATATGATACCCCGGCCGAATGTTCACTAACCAGCGAAAGGCGCCGCGCGAGAGAACTGTGTGATAATCCGCCGTCGGCACATCTCTAAGAGACTCCCCGTATCCTCCTCCACTGAAATAAGGAAAGAAACGTCGAAAGTTGTAGTGGACAAAATGAGAAAGCGTCTTCCACGCGTCAGGAATGTCCTTACACTTCCAAGAGCACCTCTCCAAGTGTTCAACGAACGGAACAAACCTGTCTCCCTAAAGAGTCGCAGGGGCGCTCATCAAACATTCTCAATGGCAGAATGCCATCAAATAAGTATACGGCAATCCCACCCTAGGGTTGGGGGTCCTGATAATCTCTCCTTCCCCCTCATCGATAGTTGATACGCGGCAGAATTGGGCTGTCGGGATGCGGAGCCCCCGGTGGATGCACGCTATCGTCGCCGACACCAAGGAATAGGACTTCCCGTGGGCCAAGCAAACTGCGGAATACACGACCTCCACAGGAAGCGCCTCAAAAGAGTGAGTGGGGATTACGCACCTCTTCAGCCATAACATGAGGTACCCCGCGAACAGAGCCTTCTCGGATATGGGGGACTTGGCCTGATGGTGGAATGAGTGGAAGACCGTGCCGGACTTAAATCCACCCTCGTCACGCTCAAGAGTCACGGTGCTTCCCTCTTCGGCTGTCCTCGCCTCCACCTCAGACTAGTCGCGCTCGCCTAGCAGGAGAGCAGGCTTCCCCTTGACATCGTTCCCCAGGAACAGATAATCAGCCCAGTTCTTGTGACTGATCCCGGAGTCCTCTTCTTCTTCCCCTTATGATCCGATGCCCCTAAGGTACTGAGGCAGATGTGGTAATGGCAGAGCAACTCCCACAGAGTTTCAACCACCAAGGGGGAGTGGTCTGAAAGCTGGTCGATCTCATCTTGGTCTGGGACGTACTCCTCATAGGGAAAGTCTCCCAAAGGCAACCCCGACACATCATACATCTCATGATGGGTTATGCCAAGTTTACCGTTAGGGGTGAAGGACGTGCCGCTTTCCGCACAGTATAGTTCTAGGATGCTGTGGAACTGGGAAGCATTAATCCTCAGACCATGTCGAGTGGCTTGAATGGCCACATACAGCTCCGAATTCTTGAGATCAGAATTCTCGGCCAGGACGTAGTCGGTGATCTTGGACCACCAAGTGTCGCTGCCAGGCACAGAGTATACCCACCCCAGGGCTCTGAAGTCTTTTGGGGGAAATCTCCCACCAGCGCGGAAGAAGCGATGGCGAAAAGTCTCCGCTACCGCCGTCGTCTCCCCTGCCGGCGGCTCATTGGACCGCAGACCAGGGCGTAGACCCGTCACACGCTTGCAAGAACTCTCCACTCCATACCCAGCCGAGGAGCCTGTAAAGACGCCACAGGTGACCCCGTCCTGAGTTGGGGTCAAATCCCAGTTCATCACTTGGGGGACCGCGAGAAACCGTAGCTCGACGATCGAGAACCCTCTCGGCATGCTGGGGAGGTAATAGTGAGTCCCTTCCACTGTGCGGAACCACCTGCTCTCCTTGAGCAGCAGAACGGAAGGATCAGTCGTAGCGTCGCCGAACAAAACTGAGGCTTCGCCAACTCCGTCCTAGCATCGTCTGTCAGTATTGCATCGGTCGTCAACTCACGTAATGTCAAATAATGACCGTCTGTAACCCTCTTCATCAGGCTGTAGGGCTTATCAGCGGTGAACGAGGGCATCGGATCCAAAGAGGGAAATCGAGGAGGTGCCGTGTAACCCGTGCCTCCGGCGAGGCCAATGGCCACGCCCCTCGGAAGAGCCTCATCAGAAAAAGTCGCTGCAAGAAAGAATCAAAGAATCAAGACGAAATCCGCTATAAGGGCAAATTCGCCTATCAAGCAAGGACGAATGGAGCTGCCTGTTAGTCCAAACGAGGTCTGTCCGTGCAAACGATACTCCCCTCTACTGGAGAAAAGAGCTAAACTCGCCCATCAAAAAGCGAGTTCGCCCCCATCCAGGAAAGGTAGAGTTCGCCCGCGGCGACAGAAGTCGTCCTCTAAAGACAAATGTAAAATCAGCCTAAAAAGGGCCAACTCTGCCCCAAATCGGGGAAGCTGCCAAAGGATGACGAAAGTCTAGGAGGATAAACGACAATCATCCTCCCAATCCGACACCTGTAACCTACACGGGGTCGTCACACGAATCCATTGACTTACCCAAGCGCGGCTCCGGTACACTGGCAGGCGCACCGGCGGAGAGACGGTCGGAATAGCGTCCGGGGCCTTTTCCCCTCGCAACACACTTCTTAGATTTCGGCGCCATTGAAAGGTGAAGCGGGAATCCTCTCCTTAGAAATTTTTTAAGATTCTGGAGCACGGTAACTCTCAAAGGAAGGGAACAGCCTATTTAAAAGCGCAGTTGCCAACGTGGCCACAATCGCCCTCAAAAAGCAAAGCACTGGCAGACGAGAGACGTGACCGCAATCGAAATCAACGGCCCAGATTGCCCCCGACATTTCGAACGAAATTTCACCCCCAAAACCTAACTTCGCCTGAGCGGCTCATTCGCCCTTGGAGGCAAACAACAAACGACACGACTCGTCCCGAGCCGTGAACCGCTAACGAGATGACCTCGCTTGAACCCACGCCTCGAATGGCTGAGGTTGAGAGTAGAAATCTTAGCGTCAAGTCTAAGAGAAACTACTCGACAACTTATCATATTGAGGGGAATAGTATGGCTAGCCCGATTCAAACGATAATCGGTAAAGGCATATCAAACCCGTTGATAGCTGAGGGTTTGCTAAAAATCCTAAAAGAAACCGAATGTACTTGTTTCACCAAGAACTTCTTTATTCAAAGTATTCCAGACCACACGTAAGCCGGTTTAGGTCTGAAAACTTTGAAGGGGGTCTTGTAGACGGTAAAAAATACCTCCGTGGACTTGCAAGAAATCCGCCTGTAAGGGGAAGTCGCCCAAAGCCACGCGAATTCACCTTTTACCACAACTCGCCCGAGCGAGTCTGCATTCAAATCCGCCAGCAAACCTCAAGGCCGCCAATATGGCCAGGCATCTGCTACCCCACGTGCTGAGATGGGCTTTCCCACCTCTCTCGACCCGAAGGAAGAGGGCACAGTACTCCAGGACCGTCAAGCGGCCGCTCACAGTACGAAGGATTGGGCAGGTGTCGAGTCAACCTGGACATTCATAAATGCAACTCACCTCGGCTGTCTGAGTCAAGAGACGAGTCCGCCAGCATTCGGCGAGCTGTCCAAACCCACTCGAGTGCCAGGGACATGCTTTCCCACCTCTCTTGACCTGAAGAGAGAAGACATGGCACTCCAGGCCCGCCGAATAACCACCACAGTACAAAGTGAGCGGATAGGTGTCAAAGCAGCCTGCACCCTCATAAATGCGACTCACCTCAGTTGTCCAAGCAGAGGGCAAGAGCCACCGGTGCTCGGCAGTTGGTCAGATTCACTCGAGTATCCGATAGCCGTTGCCACGCATACGAGGAGGGGCCGTCCCACTCCTACGTGACGTGATGCAAAAGTACAGCTCTTCGAATGACCGCTCGTGGTACGAGTGAACAGCAGGATATCTCCGAACAATGTGTGGTCATATCCCATAATTCAAGGAGCAGTCAAGCTGTCTCTCTCCCATTTTAAGAGCTTCTTTCAGCAATCTTAGGGGGGATCAATAGATCAAAGGAGGTCGAGAAAAACTTTAGGAAAAGGAGAATTCGAGACCGAGCTCTTTGCATAATCCTTGCATTGCAGCACTATCTCCTAGTTCCGAGCCCTGACCGCCGACGGACTAGGAGATCCGAACTCTATCGACTCGAGCTTCTACTGCGTACTGAAGCTCCCCAGCAACCTCGGTCGGATCGTCCAAGGGAAGCAGACTCGACACGAGCATCGAGCGAAGCATCCTGTAGCCACCAAAAGTCCCCACATTAAACAAAGAGGGCATTCCCTCTGCTTCTATTGTAAACATTTGATCATTAGTTTGTAATAAGCCTTCTTATCAATACAAACGAAGTTCCCTATTTTTGGGAAATCAAATTTACACGCTACAACCCCAAAAGCATCTTTCCATGATAACTATAACCATCTTCGGCTTTACCGCCACCAAGATGAGGCCGCTTGGCAAGATCCGCCTACAGTGCCGTATAGGAGACATGAAGATAGAAGCCACCTGCTACGTCATCGACATCGAGTCTTCCTACAACGTGCTATTTGGATGACCATGAATCCACAATAACCGCACTGTCCCTTCCATATTGCATTAATGCCTAAAATACGTGGATGACTACGATCGGGTGAAAACAGTAGTTGCCGATAAACATACCCTTCAAAGGAGTCGAGAACTACTTCACGGATTCCTTGCTTTATCAAGACTTCGACGAACCACTGGTCGAGGAGCCCGGAAGTGGCAAAAAAAGCGGATAGTGAACCCGAATACGGCGGCAGCCTTGTCCTGAACGATTTTGAATCGATTGTAATCGGCTAAGAAAGCCACAATGTAACCGACGCTGTCCAGGCGGACGAGATTATCTTGAATGAGAAGTTCAACTTTGCTTACTTGTTATCTTGCCCGACATCCGAGGAAGACTTGCCCGACGATTCAATGTCGAGGTTGTATGGCGACTCTTCCCTACACTTTCCCGTCTATTCGGCGTGTGTTACAAAGGGACAAATGATTGAGTCTTCGCAGGCTGTATTCATTGTGCACGCCCGGGAGAGTTGTCAAAGGGATATCATCTTCGGTAGGATAAACCATCCCTTGCGCACATTATGGGATGAATCAGAGGAAGAAGAACTCATGCCCCAGTTTTCGTAATACAGTCAAACAGCGAAGCGCATGATGAAGGGCATGGGTTATAACTTCGCTCGTCAGGAAGGCCTACACTACAGCCGAGAGCAGAAGACGGTCATCGGACCCGCCTATGTGCCTAAAGGCAAACCATCGAATTACTTCACCAAGACTCGAAGAGGCTTAGGCTACACTTCTTCCTCATCGGAGTTATTCTACAATTTCGGCAAGGATTCTGATGAGCCCCGCTCAGATGATCAATCATCAACATCGTTGGCATGGGACTCAGATGTCAGCATGGGTGACTTGTTCAGAGACCTCACGGTCAATGTGGCTACGACTGATCCCGCCAAAATGGTAGAGGATGACCGGCACTTGCTTTATGATGAAAAGTGGGATCGCCACATCAACGCTCAATGGAGCAGTCGCTTCGAGCAATGTGAACCGCCCACTGAGGACGAAATCCTCCAAGTAAATATAGGCGATGAGGCTAACCCCAAGCCCATATTTATCAGTGGAAGCTTACCTCCCTAAGAGAAGGAAGGCCTCATTGCCCTCATATAGGAATACATTGATATCTTCGCATGGAATTATGAGAACATATGCCGGGCCTTGATCCCCAAATCGCCATGCATCGCCTCAACATCGGCTCAGATGCCAAACCCGTCAAGCAACAGCAGAGACGATTTCGTCCATAAATCATGAAGGAAATTGAGGCTGAAGTAAAGAAGCTGATCGAATCCGGCTTCATCAGAGAGGAAAAGCACCCCGATTGGGTAGCCAATATTGTTCTAGTCCTGGAAAAAAAAATGGTAAGATCCGCATCTGCATTGACTTTAGAAACCTTAACGCCGCTTGCCCAAAATACGAGTTTACCTTACCCATCATGGATGTCATCATTTATAACACATGCGGGTTTGAGAGAATGTCCTTTATGGATGGATTCTCAGGGTATAATCAGATCAAGATGCACCCTGACAATTAAAAGGATACTTCATTCAGAACTCCAATGGGGGTATACTGCTACACGGTCATGCCTTTCGGACTTAAAACGTCGGCGCAACTTATCAACATGCTATGAACATAATTTTTTGAGACTATCTACGAAAAACAATCGAGTGCTATGTGGATGATCTGGTCGTAAAAAGCCGTAGCAAAGACGACATCTCCAAGACCTAAGAGTGGTGTTCGAACTCATGAGAACTCATCAACGCAAGATGAATCAATGAAATCATTCTTAGGGATGTCCAGTGGTAAATTCTTTAGATTCGTAGTCACGATAAAAGGGATCCGTATCGACCTAGATAAGGTGAGAGCGATCCAAGAGCTTCAGCCACCCCGGAATCTCAAAGAATTAAGGGGCCTTCAAGGGTGATTGGCTTATATTCGGAGGTTCATCTCAAACCTTTTGAGCAAATGCTAACCCTTCACCAAATTGATGAAGAAAGGTGTCTCCTTTGTGTGGGACGAGCCGTGCCAGCGGGCCTTCGAAGAGATCAAAGCTTATCTCTCGAGCTCACTCGTCCTGGCAGCTCCGATCTCAAGAAATCCATTCCTCATCTATATAGAGCCATGAAGCATTCTCTGGGTACCCTCCTGGCACAAAATGATGATGTTGGTCATGAGCAAGGTATCTACTACCTAAGTAGAACTCTGCAAGGCGTTGAGCGATGGTATCCCATAGTCGAAAAGGAGTGCCTAGCTTTAGTATTCGCCATCCAAAAGATGCGACATTATCTAGTTGGCCAAACCATCTATGTCATTTCCCGGATGAATCCCATCCGAGTTTTCATGATGCAGCCCGCGGCCTTAAATTAGCTCCTAGCTAGGTGGGCACTCCTGTTGTCCCAGTATGACATCCACTTCATGCTGTAGAAATCAGTCAAAGGACAGGCCATCTGTGATCTCATGGCCAACCATCTGCTGGGAGTGAAGAAGTACTTGTTCGAAGACTTGCCAGATGAACCCTCCGAAGTCAACTTAACCTCTCCGGCAGAGGTTTGGCAGATGTTCTTTGATGGTACATCTCACGTCAGCACGAGCGGATCTGTCGTGGTAGGAGTGGGGGTGGTCTTCATTTCCTCATATAACCACGTGTTACCCTGAGCTTTTTCTCTGACTGGGCCATGCACCAACAACGTGGCTAAGTACAACGCACTGCTCATCGGGCTTGAACTGGCTAAGGAGTTGGAGATAAATCATCTCGAAGCCTATGGTGACGCTCAGCTCATTTTCAAACAGATGACGGGAGAATACGAAGTTAGAAATGACGATTTGATCCCACTTCATAAAACAGCTATCGAACTAGTTGAGTCCTTCAAAAACTTCCACATCGAGCATGTTCTTCTCTCCAATAATAAGCACATGGACGCTCTAGCATCCTTAGCGGCTAATCTGGCCCTACCGCTAGGGATAGATCAGCGTGTCACGCTCGCGAGCCGACAACTCTTCCAACCAAAAGAAGTTCTGGAAGCGAACACTACACACCAGGTTTCGGATCAACCTGACCTGAAAGATTAGCGTCTCCTGATCATCAATTATGTCTTGTACGGCATGCTGCCCGAAGATGCTAGGAAGCGAGAGTTTGTCCGCCGATGCGCCTCAAGGTTCTACTACGAATCAACCACGAAAGCGTTGTATCGTAGATCGTATGATGGTTTGCTGCTTTGATGTCTTTCAAAAGCAGAAGCATAGGAAGCTCTACGCGAAGCCCACGACGGTACCTGCGGGGCTCACCAGCCCAGACCCAAGCTTTGGGATCGTCTGCAGAGGATAGGCTACTTTTGGCCCGGGATGGTCAGCGACGCACTTGCTTACGCTAAACGTTGCCATACGTGCCAAATCCACGCTAATTACATGCACCAACCTCCTGAAGACCTACACCCAACGACAACGTCATGGCCATTCGAAGCATGGGGGATGGATATCTTCAGGCTAATATCCCCACCATCAGCAAGGGGTTACCGTTTCATCCTCGCAATCACCGACTATTTCTCCAAATGGGCCGAAACCATCCCCTTAAGAGAAGTTAAAACCAACAACGTGATTAAATTCATCAAGCATCACGTTATATACTGATACGGTGTACCCTAGCGTATCATTCATGACAACGGCACGTAATTTGTTAGTCATGCATTCACCTGGTTCTACGATAAGTTCAGAATCCAGAACCTTTCCTCTACGGCTTATAACCCTTCAGCGAATAGTTTAACTGAAGCCTTCAACAAAACAATTGTTAAAATCCTGACCAAGCTGACCTCCACTAGCAAACGCGATTAGAACGAGAAGCTTGGTGAAAGCTTATGGGTGTATTGCACGACAATCCGCATGCTGACCGGCACCATACTTTACTCATTGGTATATGGCTGCAAGGCCGTTTTATAATTAGAGATTCAAATTCCATCTCTTCGTGTCGCTCTGGCGGTAGGGATGATGACCGAGGATAACCACCAACGGCATCTCACGGAACTCGAGATGCTGGATGAAAGATGGCTTGAAGCCCAGTAGCACATTGAGTTCTACTAGGTCTGAATGGCTAAGGCTTTCAACCAGAAAGTCAAGTGTCAATCCTTCAAGGAGGGAGAATTAGTCCTTGCTGTTTGACGGCCAATGATTCTCCAGTCTAAAAAGAAGGGCAAGTTCCAGCCCAAATAGGAAGGACCATTCGTAGTAGAGACGGTCTATTCGAATGGAGCTTATCGTCTTGTCAAATCAAATAGCGCTAAGATCATGATGCCTATCAATGAAAAATTCCTAAAGAAGTACTACCCTTAGTCCTTCATCACACTCCCACTAGTGCATGAGTCTAAACTACCCCCGTTATTCCTCTAACTGGTACATGAGGCTAAACTGTTCCTACCTTATATACTCCGACATACTCGAGAGTATGAGCCACTGCTTACGGGAAACCCCTATAAGACACTACATATAGTGTTCTTAGGGGTAACCCAGATCCTACCTAGTTAGACCTTTTTATAGTTAGGGCCAAAGTCAACTATCAAGTTAATTTTCACCTCTTATGGTCACCTCCAAATTTCCCCCGTTGATCCTCTTCAATAGGACGATGGGACGAACTCCCGATGTTATGTTAACCCTTACCTCTGACAAAATCAACTTACCAATCCCCTCCAATAGGGTGGTAAGTCCACAAAGTTGCTCAAATCGTAACAAACGATCTCGTCATGTTAATACTTACACCTCTGACAATATCAACCTATCAATCCTCTCTCATAGGATGATAGGCCCCCATAGTTGTCCCGATCGTAACAAGATTCTATCAGGTTAATGATCACCTTTGATAGCTGGCCCCGTCACTCCTACGAGTGACACTGCCCGAGTAGTAACTTACCACGTGACGTGTTGCTACCCTAGTTGGTTGTCACACTCACACGTCCCTGAACGACCCGACCAATTATGAATGTTCTAATATTTTCTTAGAACAATCGATGGGTAGCAGCCCACCATGAGACGGCTCCTACAATAATTAGTCGTCACACTCCTACGACCCTAAATGACTCAATTATCCTGATGTCATCATCCTCGTGAGCGACGATGTTCATTAAGGGCGGCTTACCAGGAGACATACTCCAATCGACCCCTGAATAGCAACTTGCCAAATGGCGAGTCATTGTTGGAACCCTGATTTGGTCACATGCACAAGCAACCGCTCTAAGATTGTTAACCCTTAACATCTAAAACCCGCTTGAACTATAATGCGAGAGTCAAAGTTAACCTAACCCCACGCTTTGAACAGCCAAGGGTGGAGGAAGATCATAGCAATTAAATCTAAGATAAACTCCTTGAAGGACCGCCACACTGCAGAAAACAGTGTAGCTAGCTCGACTCAAGCGACGAACATTAAAGGCGGGCTAAACACAATAACTACCAAGGATCAACCAAAAAAGTCCTAAGTATAGATCAACATAGAGAATAAGGAAAAGCTACGAATGCGAAACCAAGAACAATCAAAAGCATGAAAAGCTTTTCCAGGCAGAGTTTAAGAGCAACATGTTCAAAACAAAGATGTAGCAAGCATCAACAAAATTACATCAGTGCAAAAAGAAGGAACATTCTAGATCAGCTTCAGCAAATTGAAAGTGGCAATCCTCGCCTTGAAGTCTGCAAGCTTTGTCGCCTGCCTAGCTCGGGTCTTCTCGTCCTGCCTCTGTTAGAGCCTAGCGAGAGCAGCCTCACCATCCTCCGCTTCTTGACGCAGACCCTAGAGGGCTTGCGACACTTCGGTAGCGGGGCGACAGACCCTTACATTCTCTGCTTGTCATTTCTTCAAGTCCTCTTCTCCCTGAAGGGATTCGACTTCCAAGAAAGAACAGGCGTCGTGATAAGCATCCATCTTAGCCAGTAAGGTGTGGTGTTGCTTATGCAGACGTTTAAGCTCGACCTCCTTCTCCAGGATGTGCCCAGCCAAAGCTTCACGCTCTAACAGTGCACTCATCTCAAGAGGCATCGGCTCGTCTTTAGGTTCGGCGTACACCAGCACCTCTAGATGGTACATCAACCCCTCCAAATGATGGAGCTCTCGCTCGCATCGCTGGGCAAGTTAGGGGCCGCCCACACACGTCAAATCTCCTAGAGAGTCTCGACTACGAAGGGGAGCACGTCGTAGTACCTCCCAACGCCTTGGCTAATGATGGTAGCCGTCCCGCGCAAGTCACCCTCTAGCTTTCGGAGGATGTCCAGCGTCGGGGCAAGGCCCGAAACGGCCGACCCCTGAATCGGATTAGCAGCACCGGCTGATGCCACATCGGCACCAATAATAGCAGAGGAAGAGGCGGCCTCCTTCCACTTGGAAGCGCTCGGCTTGGTCTTGGGAGCTATGTCGAGAATAGGGAATGTTCTGAGAAAGCTTTCTTCGGGTGAATACTTGTGAGCACGAGAACTCTGCCAGGAGAGGGCGAAGGCCTTATTGTAGGCTGTCTAAAAATCATAACAGATAGCTGATCCCCATCAAACGCCTATGATGGAAGTTACAATTCGACGACTTTCAGAAGACTACAATTTGAAGACTTTCATGTAGATCGATGAATGTTACAATTTGACGACCTTCACAACAACTGATGAAAGCTCTAATCAACTGCCTTCACAATCAACATTGGGAGTTACAATCTGACGACTCTCATATTCTCAAGGAGCCAAGATGAAGATTACAAGACAATGATCTTTGCAATGCTATGACAAAAGAGATTACTTGTTGATAATCTCTTCGAAGCAAGACGCGAAACTCATCACCACACTCTAAGACCAAAACGCAAAGGTCATCTCGGCACATCAACACCAAAATGTGGAGGTCCTCCCCGTGTGTCAACATTAAAACGCTGGGGTCAGACCCGCATTGCAAAATCAAAACGCCGGAGTCAAACCTGCGTTGCAACATCAAAACTCTATGGTCAGACCCGCGTTATTGTGTTTGACTGGTTCAAACAGAACCTGAACGGTTTTAAAACCGTATCTCCACTTAATGGGGACGGTTACACCTTATTATGGAGAGATTTTAGGGGGAATTACACCCCTTAAACCCGTGAACAGTTCCAAAACTGTTTCCCATGATTGGAGGGCGGTTACACCCCACTTAGGAGTGATTTAAGGGGCAGTTACACCCTTTTAATCCTCTATAAATAACTAAAAATCAATTCATTTCAGAGGTTGGAACTTCTTGGCTCGGATTGACCCTGGAGCTTGGCAGCAAAGAGAGGATCTTTGGAGCATTCTCGAATCTGGAGATCGACCACCGGAGCTTTCTTCTGCCCTTGGCTTATTAACCAATTTTCGGTTCAAATCAACTCTTTACAGAGTTCTTCTAAACTCGTTCAGAGTTCTAAAACTTGCCACGCAAGTTCTCCATAACATCGAATCATGAGGAGAAGACATCGTTCCAGTGAATCAAAATGTAGGATCGTCAACGAAAAGCAAACTCGACGCGAGCATTCGAGGGAGGCACTCCATCGCCACCGTGAAGAACCCGGTTTTAAACAAAGGGGAGAATTCAGATCATTCTCTTCTTTTTGTAATCGGAATCCAATTGTAATTAAGATTAAAGGAATACAAATCAAATTTCCTTCATTGTCTTTTTACTTCAAATTTTCCACCAAACACTTATATAGCAGAAGGATCGACGGGTGAGATCCGTAGACTCAGATGAATCGAGTGGTTCAGATCCCCTATGGCATTTTGAGTTCAACACCCATAAAAGCCGCGGCTTTTAGGACCCCAAACTAACAGTTCGGGTTAGGCACAGAAGACGAGGCGTTCCGCCTCTTCGTAATTAATGCGAACTGACCCATCCACATCGCCTTAGCTGGAAAGCACATGGGTCCACAAACAATCACGCAGGCTCCACTACACCTTGAGTTCACCTATAACTCGAACTCGCCCAAGCTTGAGTTCGCCTGTAGGTCGAACTCGCCTAAGCTTGAGTTCGCCTGTAGCTCGAACTCGCCTAAGCTTGAGTTCGCCTACAGCTCAAGTCCGCCTAAGCTTAAGATCGCCTGTAGTTCAAACTCACCTAACTTGAGTTTGCCCACGACTTAAACTCACCTAGCGTGATCTCGCTTGTAACGTGAGCTAGCTTAAGGTTCGGATCACCTATCATCGATGCAGAGAGCTAAGACATGCGCAGCAGTAAAAGCAGAAAGGAGTACATGTACAATGTATTGGGGAATCAAGAAAATGCAAAACTGATTTAGCAGTGGTTTTCAGAATAATACATTTGAACAAAGTTATGACTTTTATAACCAAACAAGCCATAACACTACATTGGAGACAAAAGATCGAACAAGATAGCCAGAATCTACCCCCATCTCACAAGTTCATTCCAGAAAGCTAAATGATGTAAGCTTTGCCTTAACCGCAGCTATCCTCTCGGCCTGGATCGTGCGAGTCTCGTCCTCTGCCTCCTGCCTGATTCTTGCCTCTAAAGAAGCGTTGGTTGCAGAGTCTTCTTAGTGCAAGGCTGGAAGAATACGCCTCTCCCTCTCAAGGGCACCTTGGTAAGTTCCACTCTAGATGCGTAGGCCCGTCACAGTCGATTCCCCCTTGGTACGCAGGGTATAACCTCAAATAACCGAGGAAATGGCTACCTCCATCTCGGCTTGCAACAACGATGAGAGACTCCTTGTCTTCTATGTCCCTCCTCTGGCATTCTTGTTGCCATTCCTCGCAACGTCGAGTCTGGGATGAGAAGTACACCACGTCTGACTCTAGATTTGCATGTCATAAGTCCTCTAACCTGGTTAAGAGTAGTTCCAGATCAAGAAGCTTCATCGAACAGCGTATGACAAGTTTGTAGTCGCCCAAGCACCGGATGTTGGCCACGCGATCTAAGAGAGGTTGCTTGAGATTCACATAGGTGCCGCAGCCTTGATCAATGAGAAAGATCACTTGTTTTTCGGCGCTCTCCAATTCTTGAACATGCATCTGCAGATTAGCGGGGTCTGAAGAACCAGAATCCTGGCCGCAATCGAGTACAGTAGCAGAGGAAGTCTCAGGATAAGACTCCCCTCCTGGCTGAAGAGTGGGCAGTGAAGCGGGCGCGACCGCGGGTTTGGGTTCAGGTTCCAACCCCTCTGTGTTCGGAGCTCCCCCGGGTGCTGACAAAAGAGATCAGAATTAAGAACACATCATATTCGCATGTCGATTAACCGGTTAAGAAGTTTAAAAAGGGGAATACCTTTGGCAGCATCTGCGGGAACGTCTGCAGCCGCGGCTCCATCGTCCCTCCCCCTCTTCTTCGAGATGGGTACCTTCACTCGTGGCGCCATCCTGACCATGAAAGAAATGACGAACACTACAACCTCTCCAAATGAGGGTCGAACCCTATATATAACAGCCCAAGTTCAGATTGAACGGCCACAAAAGAGGCAAGGTGGTTCAGAACCCCACGCTGACGGTCGGGATATGACGGTTATGAACACGATCTTTAGCCAACAGCCTAGATCGGGCATGAGAAATGAAGGACCTCCACCATACCACTTTTAATGTGGAGCAATGCGCCCACGTTGTCTTAACTAACAAGCACGTGAGGTTGCGAATCGACACGTGACTCACACAGGTCTGAGCTCGTCTACGGCTCAATTGCGTCCTGCAATCAGAGTTCGCCTGTGATGAGAATCCGCCTACGGCTTGAATTCACCCTGCAGGGCAGTAAGAGACGACAGCAACGAAGGGTATATGCACAAACACATTTGGGAAACCAAAAGAGCATAACATTCATCTGTTTCTAAGACAATACATTCGAACAAAGTTATGACTCTATAATCAAACAAGTCATAACATTTCATTGAAAACGAAACAAGACAAAATGTCTTAACACTACTTCGGCCCTAATAGCCTAGTCCAGGAAGCTGAAAGACGCAAGCTCCGCCTTAATTGCAGCTATCCTTCGGGCATGGTCCTCTTGGGCTTTGTCCTTGGCCTCCTTCTAGGCCCGGACCTCGAAGGTTGAAGCAGCAGTAGAATCTTCTTGACGTAGTGTCTGAAGATTTTGGGTCACCTCTTCGATGGCCCTCCCAGCATTCCAGCTCTCAGATTGGAGCCCCCTTAGTGTCGTCTCCGCTTGCTCCAGCTCTACCCTTAGACGGGAGATGGTAGAGGTAAAGGCATCCATCCGGGCCTACAGTGAACGCTACCGGTCTGTGAAAAGGGTGATGTGGGACTCCAAGTCGGCCGTGTCACGCGCCTGCACCTCTTGTTCCCATGCACCTCGACGCCAAGCATGAGACAAGAATGGCTCCACGTCAGCCATCTGATCCACACGCAACAAGTTCTCCAAGTGCGTGAGGCATGATTTCAGGTAAAATAGCCTCGTTGTACAGCACGCAGCAAGTCAGGATTCACCCAGTCGTCTAAGGTCGACCACACGATCCAAGAGGGACTGCTTGAAATCAGAATACATCCCCAAACCAAGACTAATGAGGGAGATCACCTGCTTCGCAGCATTCTCTAGTTCTTCAACACGAGCCAGTATAGGGAGAAATTCTAAAGGAACGGGCTCTTGGCCACTAGCAAGCATCACGATGGGTGGAACCTCGAGGCAAGGTCATGCTTCAAGTGGTGGAGTAGAGTGTGAAGCAGACGCAGCCGCAGTCTCCCTGGATTCGTCGTCCGAGACAAGGATAGGCTCAGGCGGAGACCTCTCAACGGCCGGCGCATCGTCTCGAACTGATCAACACAATGAAAGGGCTAAAAGTGTGAAACAACTCACGAAGACTGAATTCAAAGATACCTTCGAGACGATCACTTTCACTCACGGAGCCATCTCAGACGCAGTGAGAGAAAGCTTGGGTTTCCCCTGCAGAAAGCAATGAGTGCTATAACTTCCCCCAACGAGGGAGATGAGCATTATATACACACTGCTTGGATGATCACCCACCATTCAATTAGACAGTTCGAACTAAAATAGTCAAAAGTAAGACTGAACGATTCAGAATCCCGCATGGACGGCCGAGATCTGGCGGTTTTAAGCATGATCTCTAGCCAACGGCTTGGATCGAACATGAAAAACGGAGAGCCCCCACTACGCCGCCTTTAATGTGAAGTGATATGCCCATGTCGTATTAACTGGAAAGCATATTAATACATGAACAGACACGTGGCCCGCCGAGTTCGAAGCCCGCCTACTATTCGAATTCGCCAGATGGCTCGATCTCGCCTGGCGTGAACCCAGTTGGGGTTTCACCATGGCCCGGACAAAGTCCCTTGGGCTAGAACTCGCATAATCTGAGTTTGCCTATGGCTAGAACTCACCTAATTCGAATTCGCCTATAGCTGAAAACTCACCCAACCCGAATTCGCCTGTAGCTAAAAGTCACCCAATTCAAGTCCGTCCATAACTGAGACTTACTCAGATCGGATTCCCCTATGACTAAGACTAGCCCATGTTGAGCTCATTCACAGTCGGGGATCACCCACTTTGAGGAAAAAAAAGGGATGCATGCATGTGTATTGAATAAAGAGGACGATGATTGAAGCAAAAGCATAATTTCGTTCATTAGGAGAAATTCGGATACAACGATACAATTAAGTCAAGTTACAAATCTCTCAATTGCGACTCCACCTCGCGAGTCTCCTGGGTATGCTTAAGCTCGAGCCTATGCAGGACCTCTCAGCGGATATCCTCCTCGGTGCGCGAAAGCAAGTCCTGGATGTTGGTCCTTACCTCCTTGAGAGCACGACCTTTCTCCTCGATTGTGCCAAGGACCGTTTGTTGCTGAGAATCAAGCTTCACCAGCTCCTCCATCAGCTGTTCACGGGCCTTCTCCTTAGAGGCCAAGAGAGCCTACACCTCGGTGATAGTTCGCTTAGCTTTCGCTATCTCTGTGGACAGGCTAGATATATTGAGGTTGGCTCTGTGACGCTCTTCGCCTACTTGTTCGTCCTCAACCGTGATGCGCTCCAGCTTCTCTTTCAGCTTCGTCTCTAACGACATCATCTCTTCCAATCTACGCTCCCGATCCTTCAGGGCCACCTGAACCTCGTTGGATGCAAGGAGGACGAGCTCCGAACCCTTTTCATAGAGAGCAAGCAACTTTTGGATAGTCTGCTCTGCTTTCACCAAACACGCATAATATGGGCTGGTACCAGAAATACCTAGCATCTTAACCAAGAAGCCCATGTGATAGTCAAGGATCTCCTTGAACTCCCCAAAAGGACAACTATCTTCCAACACAAGCTCAATGCAACCAACAAGGGTGTTCTGGAAATTGATGAGGGTTTGGTCCACTAATCTCTTGCGGAAGCGAGCCGCAAGAGAGAGGGTGGCCTCATCCGCCGCCAACACCAAGGAAACGGTAGCCGCGGTGGCAAGGGTGGTGGTAGACCTTGCTAAAACCGACGACGTCTTAACCTCGGACCCAGTGGCAGTCTCGACGGCCTCTAACGCATGAGATGATGGGATAATAACCGGTTGAGCGGAAGTTTCTTCCGGACTAAGGACCTCCTCCTGCTAAGGTGACACTTCTTCACGAGCCGACGCCTCCCCGAGACTCGACATCTTATCGTGAGGCGAGGCATCACTTCCCTCCTCTCCTTCATCCTCCTCTCCGACCGACCAACCAGCCTTAGAGGGAGGATCCTCTTTACCAGTGGCCTTGAAGGCTAAGTCAGCTGCAAATATAGAAAGAATAGTAGCGTTAAAACCATTAAGGGGCCCCCAGCAGCAAGTCGACAGAATTCAAGGCCATGCTAACCTGAATCGCTGAGCTCCTCTACATCTTCGGTTCCCTCCTGTTCATCGGAAGGAATGGGGATCACCCCCTCAACCATACCTGTGTAAAAGGCAACGCAAACACCAAGTGAGGCAAATTTGACCCTGTGTTCGAAGATAGGGTGTTGAAAGGTTACCTGCCGACACAGTCGGTGGAGCAATCGGTGCCTCTGCATGTTGCCTAGTAGCAAGTGACGAGGGAACGGTCTTCGAAGCCGATGGCATCACCCCCAGGGTCGGCACCACAGTGGTCGTGGCTTGGCCTTCCGTAGCCTTGGTGGTCTTTGTCGTCTCCTCACGACGGGCCTTCTTGATTGCATCCCCACCTGAGCTACCAGCCTCGGCCTCCCGTTGTCGCTTAGAGAAAAGCAAGCCCCCAAGATCAGAAGCAGACACACTTGTGCGACCGGCCATCGTACTCCCGATCTGATCCAAGCACGCCCCCGCACGGGCCAGGTCATCATATACGCGTTGCGCACCGGCAGAATCTAGCTCGAAGGAAGGCGGGACATCGACCTCAAGCCCCCCGAATTTTCCTAAGCCTGTGCAGGGGTCGTCGGTGTCCTCAGCAGGGGCATCGACGAACCACTCCTTAACAATCTGCCGATCCTTTCGCCTCGATGGACGAGGGGTTGCCCTCTGGTGGTGACTACATTTCGTCAAACAAAAACTCTAGAACCAGAAGCCCTCGGGATTCGTGCTGGCACCTTGGTACCATCAGCAGTAGATGAGTCTATGCAGAAGGTCACGATCCCTGACGGGAAATTTGAAGTACGCGTTGGTGCAACCGGCGTAAGTCCAGAACCACCCCCGCGCACCATCCACCAACCCTCCTTCATAACACAAGTGAGGGTTGATGTTCCCCACGTACAATTGGTCATACCCGAATTAACTGGCAAACCTGCAAGGAAGTCAAGACTTCGAATGTTCAAACATCATATCATCTACCATTTTGGAGTCCCAGGATAAATAATTCACGATAATGGAACACAATTTGTCAGCTATGGATTTCAGAGGTTTTGTGACAAGTTTAGCTCTAATTCAACAGCCTTCACAATCAACATCGGAAGTTACAAATTGACAACTCTCATATTATCAAGAGCTAAATATAAGGATTACAATCTGACGATCCTCACAAAAGTTTGAAAAAAAGAGATTATAATTGACAATCTCTTCAACACGAAGGTCGCGTTTGACCATTTCAAATTCTTAAAACGGTCCTCCACTTAATGGGGGCAATTAAGCCCCCATTATGAAGCTAATTAAGGGGGTAGTTATACCTCTTAAACCCCTATAAATAGGGGGTTTTCACAGCAAAATAGGGGCTGTTGGCAGAGGGCTGGACGAAAATAAAAGAAAGAGAGAACAAGAGAGGAGAAGAAAAAGTCACTTTTGCATAGGTGATCGGAGTGACGATCGGACCCTCATCCGTGGACCGACTAATGTGAAATTTGGAGGGTAGCTACTACACTCGTTGTTACTAATTCAAAACAATGGAGATTGCTTTTTATCAGTTAGATTTGGAGATATGAAGGTTTTACCAAAGCTGATTGTTCTAGGAGTGCAGAGAAAAGTCACTTTTGCACAGTAGTGATCAGCGTGATGATCGGACCCTCATCCGTGGTCCGATCAACGTGAAATTTGGAAAGTAGCTACTATACTTGTGGTTCCTAATTCTGAACAGTGAAGATTGCTTTCTATCAGTTAGATTTGGAGATATGAAGGTTTTACCGAAGCTGGTCGTTCCAGGAGTGCAGAGAAAAGTCACTTTTGCACAGCAGTGATCGGCGTGATGATCGGACCCTTATCTGTGATCCGATCGACGTGAAACTTGGAGGGTATCTACTACGATCATTGTTCCTAATTCTAAACTATGTATCTTGGTTTTTATCAATTGAATTATAAGATATAGAGGTTTTACCGAACCTATAAAGGACTGGTGGAGCTTTTTTGAGATCGGCCAAAGAGAGAAAGAGATCAGCTACTCTTTTGAAATGATTGAACTTGCTTTGTTATCATCAACTCTTTTTAGAGTTTCTCTAACTCGATCAGAGTTTTAAAAATTCCTTAGCAAGTTCTTCTGATCAACAATTGATTAGCCATTCTTGGCTAAAAGGATTTTTAATCCTTTCTGAAATTAACTCTTTCAAAAGAGTTTCTTAACTCGGCTAGAGTTTCAAACTTATTCAAACAAGTTCTCTTCAATGTCCTACGAGGCTGAAATTTTTGGGGGAGATTAAACCACCAAGGGGTTGGATTTTTCAAGATTAGATTATCCTCAAGATCTTGGAGCATTCATCAGCAGCTAAGGAAGGATCTTGGAGAAGATTTGCTGTCTTAACTTCAGCAAAAACAAATCCACTTGGCTTATTAACCGATTATTCAGTTTTAACAACTCTGTTTAACAGAGTTCCAACTCGTTCTGAGTTACGAAACTCATTAAGAGTTCTTAATCAAACTCGCCACGCAAGTTAGTTGTTCCAATGAATTGAGACGTTCGGATCATCAACAGAGAGCAAATTCGACGCGAGCATTCAAGGAGACACTCCGTCGCCACCGTAAAGAACCCAGAATTAAACAAAGGGGAGAATTCAGATTAATTCTCCTTTCTTTTGTAATAAGAAATCCAAATTGTAATTGAGATTGAGAGAATACAAATCAAATATATTTCTTTTATTTTTACTACAAATTTTCCACCAAACACTCAAGCAAGCTTCATGTTCTTGGTTCCTTCGCTGCTTATTTCTTCTTCAGATGGACTTTGTCAGCTCTAAGGCTGACTCTTCTCTCTATGTAATTTTTATGCTTACCTATGTTGATGACACCATCCTCGCCTTCACTCTAGGAGCTCCTTTGTGCTCCCTTATTCATAGTCTTGTCCACGACTTTGCATGAAATAGTTGGTTCCCTTAACCTTCTTACTTGCCATTGAGGTTTCTTGCACTCCTACTGGTCATCTTCATATGTGATTGATCTCCTTCAACGCACAGGTTTCCTCAACTGCAAGTAGATCACCACCCAGGTCACCACTGCCACTGGTCCAGCCCCAAATGGTGCATACACATTTCCTAACCTAACCCTTTATCATAGCACGTTTGGGCGCTACAGTATCTCACCTTGACTAGGCCTGAGTTGGCATTTGCTATTGGTCAGACTTGCCAATTTATGCATGCTCCCACTATTCATAATTGGATTGTCATCAAATATATCCTTCGGTAGCATCAACATACTGCTACCTATGGTCTCCATCTCACCAATGCCTCTTGTTCTCAATTATCGATTTACACAGATGCCAATTAGGTGGGAGATTTGACTAATGGATGCTCTGTTGGTGGCTTATCCGTGTTTCTAGGTTCTAATTAATCGCATGGAGCTCCAAGAAACAACAGACTATCTCTCACTCGAGTACATAGTTTGAATATAAAGCTCTTGCTAGCACCACTTGCGAGATCATGTGGGTTGAGAGTCTTTTACATGAACAAGATGTTCCTCATAGTGTTCCTTCAACTATCTGTTGTGGAAATGTTTCGACAATCTATTTAACTGCCAATCCAGTTTTCCCTGCTGTTAGTCTAAGTGTGTAGACCCAAAGCTGCAATCAAAAAGACGAA